>CABHPH010148706.1:10933-39141 GCA_902168325.1 Peromyscus nudipes | reverse complement strand
GTGTGTGTGTGTGTGTGTGTGTGTGTGTGTGTGTGTGTGTGTGTGAGAGAGAGAGAGAGAGAGAGAGAGAGAGAGAGAGAGAGAGAGAGAGAGAGAGAGAGAGACTATATCTGTGAATGTAGAGGCCAGAGATTAATTTCAGATGTCTTTCTCTTTGCTCTCCACCTTATTTTTGAGATAGGGTCTCTCACTGAACCTAGAGCCCCTTGTCACTGCCTGTCCCCAACTCTGAGGTTACAGGATCCTGCCACCACACCTAGCTTCATCTGTAGGATGCTGGTGGTCCAAACTCAGGCCTTCCTGCTTGCACAAGAAGCACTCTACCCCATTAGCCATCTCCACACCCTGGAAGTTTTGACAGATCTCGTAAACATCCAGGTCATGCTGAACCGTTGTGTGTGAGGACTTCTGTGTTCATATACAGCTCTCAAACCAAGAATGACAGTACTCTGTCAAATGTGTTTTCTGAAAGGTGGAGACAAGACAAGCCAGGCACATGACTGCAATCCCAGCACTTGGGAGGCAGAACCAGGAAGAACAGGAGTTCAAGGTCACTCTCAGCTACATAGCAAGTTCGAGGCCAACATTTGTGCTTTGCCTAAAACAACAGCAACAAAGGGAAGTTGGGGGTGTGGTCCTGTGGTTAAGCACTTGCTTAGTCTGCCATGCCTGGTTCCACCCCAGTGACTCAGGAACACACACACACACACACACACACACACACACACACACCCCATACCAGCAGGATGGAGTTGGGGGAGCGAGACCTAATGAAGAGCCCCTTTGCAGGAACAGGCCCTGGAATAAAACAGTTGATTGATTAACACTTAAGAAATCTAATGACTTCTGCCACTGACCTGCAATAAAGTCCCCAGTGTGTTCCCTCCTCTCTTTGGGCCCTGTTTTCACATCTGTAAAGCCAGGGGACTAATGTCGGGCAGTGGTGTCTTATGCATTTAATCCCAACACTTGGGAGCCAGAGGCAGGCGGATATCCATGAGTTCGAGGCCAGCCTGGTCTACAGAGAGAGTTCCAGGCCAGCTAGGTATATACAGAGACACCCTGTTTGTGGGGGGGAGCGGGGGAGAAGAAGGCAGGGGACTGAAATAAACCTGCTTCTCACACACCTACTTAGCACATGACAGAGAAGAGTGAAGCTCTGAGTGGAGTGCAGGGGTCAGGTGGCAGTAACCTGAGAGATAGCCACATGTGGGACCTCCAACCTGTCACCACCTGGGCAGAACTGGCTCTGGTCCCATCCCCCAGCTAAGATCACTGAAGGTTGAGAAGTCAACTCCTTCATTGAAAGTGTGTGGCTTTCCTGCCTCAAGGCGTGTTGGAGCCCAGGTCTACTTTCCTGGCTTCTGAGGTTCGAGGTACTTGTCACCAGGTACCGATCTAGGCCCCCAACCCCGACCTAGTTCCCCATGGCCTTGGAAAGCTCCGCTCAGCCCCTTGACTGAATGCCTGAGGCTCAGGGATCTGGCTCCAGCCTCCTTCTGTGGTCTGGCCAGACACACAGTCTCCGTTTCCCACAAACAGATTTTAAACATGCACGTTATATCTCGGGGAGGGCTTTCTTCGCTCCTGGCCTCGTTCACCTGCAGTGTTCCTGCATCCATCTCCGACACCTGCCTCTGCTCTGAACACACCCCATAATGTATGACCCGAGCTTGCAATCCAAGGCCGCAGAACTGGACTATCTGCAAGTCTCCATCAAAGCCTTCTGACTTGGTAAGTCTCAGAGTATGGTCATAGCGCTCTCTCTCTCTCTCTCTCTCTCTCTCTCTCTCTCTCTCTCTCTCTCTCGTGTGTGTGTGTGTGTGTGTGTGTGTGTGTGTGTGTGTGTGTGTGTAAGATTGGAGGGGACAACTTTGTCGAGTCCGTTCCGTCCCTCCACCTTTGTGGGGCTCAAACTTGAGCAGTCTGATAAGTGTCTTTTTCTGCTGAGCCGTCTGGCCAGCCCCCCTCCTTCACGGTTCGATCTTTGCTGTCTGTTGTCTGTGATATATTTCCATGACTTTTATGACCAGAAAAATAAGGCTTGCCTCTTCGTGTACTGGGGTTAAATTGTGATAGGTAAAGATGTCTTGTGTGCAAGATGGGGGGTTCCAGGCAAAGACACCTAAGGTCAGAGCCTTCCACCTTCTGGCTGACATCCCCATGTGTCTGACCCCCCCCCTCCTTCTTAGGCCCCATTCCTTCAGCCTCCATGAAAACCCACCCAGCAGCCTCTAAGATCTTACATTCAGAGAAATGAACCTAGAGCCCCTTGTCCCAGGAGTCCCCTGCCTGGCTTGCGGACTCCCTAAGCATCCATGGCTCGCTACCTGCCTGCAAGGCAGTGGAAGTCACCCTGAGGGGTGCCTCTGTGTGAACGTGGCCAAGTGGGCCCCTCATCCCACGCTTCAATCTCCTCATTTGTAAAATGGCCATCATTAGCACCTCCTTTGTAGACCTAGGTAAGAATAAAATTGAAATTCGTTAATTTTTTCAGTGCCAAACTCAAGGCCTGGCACACAGTAGGCACTCCCTAGAGAGATGTGGTTACTGTCATCTTTACTTGTCAAGACGTTGGGGCGTGCTCAAAGCAGCCCGGCCGCCCCCTCATGTAAGTACTTAGGAAGTCCCCTGGATGCAGGCCCAGAGACCCAGAATGTGAAAAGGATAAATCGTCTCGCCGCCGAGCTGGACAAAGTCTGCGCCCGCAGAGGGGGGAAGGGGTGAGGGCCGCCCAGGGTTTAAGCTGGGGACAATGGGCGCCGTCTGAGCTGGCCAGAGCCTCTTCTTTGAGTCCTGAGAAGACCTATTTTCTCGTTTAAAGCTTTAAAGAGCCATTAAGTTGGGCAAATCCCTGGTAAAACAGCTGGAACCCTAAGTAGCAATTTAAACAGTCCATTGCCCTGCCATCCCAAGGAACTGGGCCGCTGGACAGCCGATCTCCGGTCCTGGCCTGACATTGTCAGGCTAAGAGGATTGAGTGGGACCCTTCCCTGAATGCAGCCGGCTCTATTTAGCAATCCCGCACGTCCACCCCACCCCCTCCTCTTTTTTTTTTTTAAGTGTGCAGACCTAACTCTAATTCCCCCCCCCTGTCTCTCTCCCCTCCTCCTCGAATCCTTCCATTCTTTCACTATGTGGAACTAATGAAGGCCGCGCAGAGTCCCCTCGCAGGAACAGGGCCCCGAAATAAAACATGTTTGATTGATCAACTTCAAAAAGTCCTTGGCAGGAGCTGGAGGTGGGAGAGGGAGGAGGTGGGGGGGGGACGTGGAGCGGGGAGGGTCTCCTCGCTGGCATACAAGGGGAGGGGGGTGTCTGCGCCTGGCTCAAGAGTGACAGCCCCAGGGAGGAGGGGGCCTTGCATAATGTCCCTGTCTGTCCCCAAGATTCGTTTGTTTGTTTTGTGGTCCTGTGATTGTGCAGGCGCCAGGGCCTCCTGCCCGAAGCCCCGGGGTCCCCCCGTGGACAGAAGAAGGCTACAGTGCTTTAAATGTTTTTATTTTATTTTGTCTTTGTCTCCCCACAAATAAAAATGTTGGTCAGTCAAACAGACTTCTGGCCCTTCCAGCAATCCCCCAGAGCAATGTGGTGACCAGTGTGAAACTTCCATTCCAGGCACACACACACACACCCCAGTCTTAAGTCCAAGTTGGGGTTGGCACTGCTGCCCACGGGTGCCAGGTCCCTGCTCACAATGAATGCTTGGTGAGCACCCACTTTGTGCTAGGCACCTCTATGAAGTAATTTTATTCTCATGGGTTTTCAAAAGTGTTTTAATTGCAAAAACCAATTTTGAAATAATCCATGTCTCACAAGGGTATGCAGGGGAAAGTCATGTCCTTTGCTGGGGTCCATGTAACTCAGGGGTAGGGTGCCTGCCTAACCCATGCAAGGCCCTGGATTCTATCTCCAGGGACACAGGAAATGCATAAAACTTAAAACAAAGTCAAGTTCCTGATAAGGATTGCTAAACCCTATTCTAGGAGGAAACTGCTATTAACATTTGGATGTCACACTGAAACCACACACAGACACGCACAGACACACACAGACACACACAGACACACACACACATACACACACACACACACACACACACACACACAGAGGGAGGGAGGCAGAAGAATGGATTTCTATTTTGTTGAGGATGGCAGAGATGGCTCAGTGGTTAGGAGCACTTGCTGTTCTTCCAGGAGACCTGAGTTCCATTCCCAAAACCCACATCAGGAGGCTCACAATCACCTGTAACTCCAGCTCCAGAGAATCATACGCCCCCTTCTGGCCTCTGAGGACACTGCACTCATGTGCATATTCTCCTCTCCTCCCATCCCACCCCCCACATATATATAAAATGTATATATGTAATTATATATATAATTAAAAATAAAAAATCAGGTTGGGGATTTAGCTCAGTGGTAGAGCGCTTGCCTAGCAAGCACAAGGCCCTGGGTTCCATCCTCAGCTCTGGAAAAAAAATAAAATAAAATAAAAAATCTTGGGGAATATTTTATTAATTTTGAATGTGTTTATTTCCTTGCAACAGTAGGGAACTATCATAGGAGGCAAAACTAGGCCTTGTACATACATGCTAGACAAGCACTGAACCCATGAAGGGTCCCAGCCTTTCCCTAAAGGCTGTTTCAATTCACTTCCCACCAACAGGGCCCAAGCGAGCCCCTCTCCCACCCAGACTGCACAGTGTGTCGCTGGTCTTTGTCCTCTGTCATTCCACGGACACAGCTGACCCCGGGGAAGGGCTGAAGCTACACTGTCCTCAGCCCTGCTCTGCCTCTGACCGCTCCCACTCTGGATACTGGCAGGTGGTATCCTTGGCCAGTTTTCTCAAGTCCCTGGGAATTTTTCCTCTGGCCACTGGGAAGTTCAAGAGCTCAGAGCCTCAAAGTTGCTCCTTCCCAAGCTCTTCACCTTGTCCATGGAAGAACAAATCAATATCCCCCTTCATTTGCTTCTGAGTCCCAAGCTATCTGGTGTTAAAGCTTGTTATTATTACTATCAGCAATATAGTTGTTATTATTTATTTGTTTGTTTGTTTGTTTGTTTTGAGACAGGGTCTCCTGTAGCCCAGGTCAGCCTCAAATTCTCTTTGTAGCCCAGGATGACCTTGAACTTTTGATCCTTCTGCTTCTACCTCCTGAGTGCTGGAATTACAAGATTAAGTGTACCTCCACACCCAGGTTTATGTGATGCTGGGGAATCAAATCCAGGACTTGGTATAGGCTAGGCAAGCACTCTGTCAACTGAACTACACCCCCAGCTCCATAAAAGAATCTTAATAAATGCTGTGTGGTTAAAATAAAGACGTACCAAGGTGGGTACAAGGAGCAAACAATCCCAGATGCCTCTGCTGTGAGATGTCACTATCTGATGGTTCTCCAGGTACTGGATGGGTGGATCCCAAGTAGATTTGACCTGGAGGCCCAGATAAGTAGCTTGGGGCTGACTCTGAACTCTCCCAAAGGAGAATTGCAATGGAGTCAAACTAAGGCCTTGACCTTAATCTCAGCATCCCCACCCAAACCAGAGGATGCTTCTAGAACACTCTTCTATCCCGTCACTCTCTTGCCCAAACCTTTGCCGGGCTCCCACCGACATGGAATAATGTCAGAGCAGCCCTGCTCAGAGTCAGAGCTCTGTCCCTGGACCTTTGGGTTCTGAGATTCTCTGCTCCCTGGGGCTTCGCATCTGCTCCTCCGCTCCAAATGCTCAGCCCTGAAGCCTCCAGTTGAGTTCCTGCTCACCCTACAAGGTACCACTTGCTCTTCTCCCTCAAGCATGCATCCCCCTGCCCTGCAGGCCCCCCTCCTTCTCCCTGCACATTACTGGCCTCCTATCCAGCCCCACTCCTCAGGATAATACTCTCTTCTTAACTCTTATGATCCACTAGACCCTGCAATCCTGCAAGGCAGAAGCTAAGCCCAGGACAGGGTCTGGCATGCACTGGGTGCTTGGTTGAATGTTGAATGACTGAATGAATGTCACTCTAATAGAGCATCAGTGGATTGATGACAGTTACTACCTACCTGATGGTTCTGTGGAGTCCGTTAGCTGGGACCAGAATCCCAGAGAGGAAACAAAAGCCCAGTGATTGAATGGACAGGAAGACACAGCCCATAATGTCAAGTCCTTGAGATTCAAGTGAGATGGTCCCTGTTGGGAAATTCTCCTGGTCAGGTTGTGGTGGATGTCGTATCTGAGGCTGATCCCTGGGACCAGAGTGTGGAAGGAGAAAGCCAACTCTTACAAGCTGTCTTCTATCTACACACACACACACACACACACACACACACACACACATCCAAGTCTCAGCAAAACCTCATCGTCACTTTTAACTTCTCTAAGGTACTTGGAGAAATCATGGAATTTGGGGTCTGGGTAAATAAAATATGAACAAGAAAAAGTAAGAACATTTTTAAAAAGACTCCAGCTGTCCGTGACGGTTATTCCTGGCTAGCAGCAAAGAGAACAGGGCACCCTCAGGAGCTGTAGGACGGATGACTGGGCCTCTGAGGGCCTCAGCCACATCTGCAGATGGACAGGACGTTGCCTGTCTGGTGGGGTGTTGGTGGGTTTACATGGAAAGTGTTTGCTGTCTGACGGTGGCACTTTATGGACAGGTCTCCCACTCTGAGCACTGGCTGAGCAGGTTGGTCTTGACTACAAGTGACAGAAACAAAATGTAGCTTCTTTTTTTTTTTTTTTTTTTTGTTTTTGGAGACAGGGGTTATCGGTGTAGCTTTTGCTCTTTCCTGGAACTCACTTGGTAGCCCAGGCTGGCCTCGAACTCACAGAGATCCGCCTGCCTCTGCCTCCCGAGTGCTGGGATTAAAGGCGTGCGCCACCACCGCCCGGCAAAATGTAGCTTCTTTAAGAGCAGAAGAAATGATATGACCAAGACTCTAATATCTCCTCCCTCCCTCTGTCCTGCATTCTCCCTCTCCTTCCTCCCTCTCACCCTGACTCCCCTCTTCCCTCCCATATCGCCCTCTTCTTCTCACTGCCTGGCGATCCCTCCTCTCTGCGATGGGCAGCTCCTGTCCACTCAGGAAAGAAACCATGCCCATAAGTCCACTTACAGAGTCTGACGGTATAAGTTAGTCAGATGCCTTTGACTAGACTAACTGCTTGCCCAGTGGCCCAACCAGTCACTTGTTGACCTGGGAAGCTTGGGGTGAAAGCCTGAAAGGGACCTTAGCCAACAACGTGTCTGACACCCTGAAGGGATGATGGGACTACTAACCTCAGGCTGTGGCTCTCCAAGTACATAGCACCCGGCCTAAGCCATGCAGGGAGCAGTGAGGACCCAGTGCGGGGCCTGGGCTCAGAGGACAGGGCTGGGGACAGGGAACGGCATAGTAAGGGAGGGGGAGGGATTGAGCTGTGGCTCAGAAAAGGGGCAGCATGGCATGGAGACACATGAATTGAGAACAGGGGGGCCCAGGGCCATCTCAGGGGGTCAGGAATGCTTATGTCTGGCCTTGGAAACTGGTGTCACCTCCCGAAAGCCAATGACGAGAAGAGGGAGCGGGGAGGCCACGAGTGCAGCCTTGCCTGGTATGCATGAGTGTGAGTGTGTGGAGGCAAGGCTCTGAGGAAGTACTGGTGGCCCCTGAGTGGAGTCTGCTATTCTGAGATGGCCATGGGTGGGCATGCCCAAGGAACAGTGAATTGAGTGAGACTGGGTCTCGGTTTCCCCCGTTGTCAGAGGAGCCCAAGCTGGGCTGTCTCCAGATTGTGTTTGGAGCTTTCCTGTCCTCACATCTGTCCATCCGTGAACCTGCAGCCACAAGTCAGGTTCATGAGTGCCCCACACAGGCACTGTGCCCCCGCCCCCACCCCATAAAAGTGACATGATGGTCCCCTGATGCACTTAGGCATCTCTGAGAAGCCCCTCCGATATCATCCTGTTTCCTCTGCCCACTGAGAGTGGCAGAAATGGTTCCAAATATTCCAACAGTTTGGGGAAAGAAAGTGGCAGATAGTAAAACCAGGTAAAACCGAAGTCAGGCGGGTAGGTTGTATGTACACCGCTATGATTTAGGCACCATCTGGAAATCACTCTTCTCAATATTGGAACAAAACCAGAAAACTCCAAAGCCTTACAGTGAATAGTGTCCACGGCTGAAATTGTGCCCCTCTGCCCTTTGATCTCTGTGTTTTATGAGCAGGCTGTACAGACCCAGGTTCAAATCCCACCTCTGACATTTGCTAGCTCTGTGATCCTGGACAGACAACCTCAGATCCATTTTCTCAGGTGTCCAGTGGGGAGGGCAGCAATTTCTGTGTCACAGGAATAGATGACAGGATTCACTAATGTGCCCTAGTACCACACCAATACCCAGGGATGCCCAACAGGTATGAGAGGGGAAGAAGGCACTGGGCCACAACTCCAGGCCATTTCAGAGTCTAGCTCACAGGCTCCTGGAGACTGAGACCCCATCTGACATCCCAGCCCAGCCCAAGAAAGGACCTGTGTGGCCCAGGATCGCACAGGGAACTGCAGAAAGGCCAGCATAGAAGAACAAAGGGGCACATACAGCCATGGGAGGAATTGGTCATTTTCTTTTCATTCTTTCTTTTCTTTTCCTTTTTTTTTTTTTAAGAAAAAAGGGCAAAAGCCCCAAAACTCATCCACACAGAGATATGATATCTGTACGATGACATTTTAAAGTTGCAGAGAGCATTTTATCCCAAAGCACTTTCACAACTAACCCTTCCTGATTAAAAAATGTCCCAAAGGAAGACGTTTATAACGGTGGCTATTGCTACTGTTCGAACCAGCGGGAGTAACTATAATGACCCTAACAAGGGCGCAAAACCTCTATATGCCGTGATTCTGAGGACTCCGGGTTCAGTATCTCATTTACTCCTCCGCAGAAGATGCCAGCATCACTCTTCTGTTACTGAGAAGGAGGCTGAGGTTCAAAAAGGTCTCATGTCATGCCTGCCTGGCTTTATCCTCCCACCAACTCTAAGAGGCCACTCAGGCTGAGGAACCCAAGCTGAAGGGATGTCAGCGACGGGGACACCATATAGGACTGGTCAGTGCTGACGTTATGATCTAAGCCCAGGCCAGGACTTTCCTGTCATGGAGGGGTGAGGTGGGATCACCGAGGATGTACCGAGAAGGCAGAGGGGAACTGGGTAATTCCTCTCTCCTCATGGGCAAACACCTTAGTGAACCGTCACCAGGGGGAGCCAAAGGGCCCCAAGTCTCAGGTCGTCTGCTGGGGCACTGTAGATTTGGGGTTCTGCTGACCAGCCTGGCTTCCCCACAGGGCAAAGAAATTGGTGTTGTGGGGGGAGAGAGAGACAACAGCTGGATTCATTCTTAAGGACCTGGCACAGACAAGTCACCTAAACAGAGCAATGGAAGTTCACAGCTGTTCTGTCTTGTTTCTGTGACCATTTGTTCATTCACTCGTTCACTCATTCACTCACCATTCATTCATCCATCCATCCATCCATCCATCCATCCATTCATTCATTCATGCTTGGATTCACTTGACAATAATTGCTTCAACTCCCTTTGGGAACTGTATTCACAGACAAGCGCTTCAGGATCCCATTTTGGGCAGAGACAGAGAGGAAACTGGGGGTGAGAGTGGGGAGTGTTCATTTTCTGAGCCCGAAGGAGGTCTAGCATGGAGCTTATGGGGCAGGGACTGGAGTGTGCGTAGGAGGGGTTAAAGGCTGTCCTGGCAGAGTGACATTGGACTCAGGGTGCAAGCTGTCTGCCAGGCCTTACCTTACTTGTGGTTGGTCTAGATAGGGCCTCAGTGGAAGGCACTGGTGCACTGGTTGACATTCAGAGCACACACAGGTGGCTTGGGCACGAAGTAGCCCAGTCTGCTCCCCAAACCAGTAAGTGGCCTCTACGTTCTCAGCTCCATGTGGAGAGGTGCCAAGACATCCTTTGCCAGAGTCCTGATGTTAGGATGCCGACCCCATCTACCCAACCCACCCTAGTACCGTCACACCAGCCTCCATCATGTCTTGCTTCTGCTCTGGGAACAAGCTTCTTTCTTTGCCCCGTAAGCCATCTCCTTGGTCAGGAAATTAGACACAGCTTCTTCCTCTCCTCTCCTCCACTGTCCCTTGGCTCTGCCTCACATGCATGGTCTCCTAGAGGGAGTCACTTTTCTGTCCACACTTGAGGGACCTTCGAGGTTACTGAGGCGGCACACTGCAGATAAAATTTTCATATTATTGAAAGAGTCCCTACAAACTGTCGGGAATCCCAAACCATCCCTAGTCTCCATCTCGCCTTAATATTGAAAGATACAACCAGAAAGATCTTATGGCTGCTGTTGTGTTTGGGGACACTTGAGTGGGGGATGGGAGCCCCTGAGGAAGACACATGGGAAAACATGGTGCTAAGAAGTCAGAGCCCCCTTGAAAACATTTCTCAGAAATAGATTGGTTGCCCTGATGTCTCATGAACAGGAGACGGGGAGGGAGAGAGAATCTCAAAGCGGTACAGCTGAGAGAATGGGTATGGTAACACGGTCCCCCAAACTAAACTACTTGACCAGGAACAACCAGGGAAAGAAAATGCATGCAGGGTTAGGGTAGGAGACGGGACACAAGAGAAGCCAGGGCCCCACTTCCTCCCTGATCCTTTTTGCACAGTGTGGGCATGGATCCCTTGCCTCGGCCTCCAGCCCGGTGCCACAAACCCACGGGAAATCTGGCTGGCAGCAGGAGATGAGAGACATGGATTTAGCCTTCTGGGGCCTTGGAGGTGGCTGCAGACTGTGTGTTGGGGGCAGGGAGCCCGCGTGAAGGGGAACCGCTGGGTGCAACACAGCGCTGGCAGAGTGGACAAAAAGAAAAGTCTGGTCTTTGAGTCTGGAGAGCAGGAGAAAACAGGAGCTCTTATTGGTGGTTGTCAAGGAGATGGGCCTTGGGGTTTGCTGAACTTCTTCAGCGTCCTGCCTCCCGAGCAGAGAGCGGCCATTGAGTGCTCGCCAGGCCTCAAGGCCGAGGGGTCAGGTGTAGACCCCGAGCCGGGGGAGACTCTGGGCCAGGGTGACCGCGACGCTAGGGACACCGCCCCCCCGCGCCCCTGCTCCCCGCAGGGCCTGTCACCCGAGAACCTGGGCTTGGAGGAGCAGCAAGCATCTCGGGACAGAGAGACTGCTCAACCGAGCCGGATCGCGCGTCCACTCCACGGGAACACGGTTCCAGGGGCAATGCCTGGCTGTCCAAGACAAGCACTTCTATAACCATTGTCCTCGGGACAGTACTGAAAAGTTCCTTAGATTTTTGTACATAAATTCTGAAACTATCTTTGAGAGTTTTCCATGCCTGCTATTGTGCGGCTTCCCAGGCAGCACTTAGCACCCATTAGGGGCTCAATAAATGCCTGTGGATCGGCGGCGTGCACCGAGCATCGCCGTCACTAGCCCTGGGTGCCTCTGGGCCTCCCTCCACCTCTATCTCCCTGATTGTGTTGTGTGCCTGGCTGAGGGGTGCCGCGCCCGAGGAACAGCCACCCCGTTCCTTGGGGATCCAGGACATAGAGCGGGGCCCGCAAAGGGCGGTTTGGGGACCAGTCCCGGCCGGGGTGACATCCTGCACCGCGACTCCAACTCGCCGGGGCTCCCACCCCCCACCTGCCGCCCGCCCCGGGAGAGGGGGCGGGCCCAGACTCCCGCAAGCCACGCCACCCAACGCCCACTGGACGGCCTCCCGCGGAGCTCCGCCTCCCGCGGCCACGGGCCAATGAGCGCGCGGCTGTCAGCTCGTCCTGCGCGCCGGCTGGGTGGCTCCGGAGCCCGAGCGGTAGCGGAGCTTGCTGCAGACAGGAGCGCTCGCTGAGCGTCCGCTCGGTGCGTCCCGTGCCCCGCACGCCCGCACCCGGCGCGGCCCGCTGCGAGCATGGGCGCGGCGGCCGTGCGCTGGCACTTGTGCGTGCTGCTCGCTCTGGGAGCGCGCGGGCGGATGGTGGGGGGCAGCGGGCTTCCAGGTAAGCGCGAGGACCCGGGTGACTGAGGCGCGCGGGGACCTAGGGGCTGCCACCCCGCGCCGTCGGAGGCTGCCCCGCGCCGGGTCCTGTCTCCTTGCAAAGTAACTTCTGGGAGCGCCCGGGGCCAGCGGGGGCGGGGTGGGCTGAGGCCCCGGGAGGGGAAGCGGGAGGCTGAAGGAAGAAAGGAAGAGCAACCGCCGCCTGCGGGGCCCGGCATGCGTACGGAAACCGGCGGGGACCCCCGAGCCGAGAGCAGCGCTCCCCCAGGGCCGAGGGCTCGGCAGCTGCCACATAGGAGATACCCAGAGGTGGCCAGAAAGGACGCTCTAAGACTGGAGGGGAAGTAGAGAGATGGAGGGACAGACGGACAGGAGCCGAGGAGCAGAGGGAACAGACAAAAGGGCCCAGGAAGAAGCCCTGAGAAAGACAGCCGCGGGAGGGAAGAGGGGAGAGGAGGTAAGGGAGGGGAGCGAGGAGGCAGTGGACAGCGGGAAGGAGGAAGGCAGATCAAAGGACGGAGAGGAGGAGACAGATGGACACCAGAAACGGGAGGACTCGGAGGGGCGGCGCCGAGGGAGGGGACCGAGGGAGAGAGGAAGGATGGAGATGTCTGGGAAGAGATGGACAGATGGACTGTCAGAGCGGAGGGGGAGAAGAGACGGACAGACATAGGGAAGGAGGTGGATGGGGAACACGAATCATAGAAGAAACCAGGACTGACTGCGTGTCGAAGACATCAGAGAGAGGGGCCAGTGGGCACTGGGGGAAGTCAGCAGGTCAGGGCAGAAGGAGCTGCAAGGTGGGGGTGTCCCTCCTTGATCTGAGTTTCCTGGTAGGGGCTCCGGGGCAGAGCTGCACACCCAGGCTCTCTCTCTTCACATCTCTAATGTACTCTCTCTTCTCCTTGGAAAGGGTGGGGGGAGGGTCCTGCCTTGCTCTCCCTCCAGCTGGGTCTCCCGAGGTCTGTTTGTTCCTGAGAGTCGCCCAGCAGATCCAATGCCAGGGAGTTTATGCTAGTCCATGCTACTTCACCATAAGCGCTGACTTTTCTTCCATGCCCCACTCCAGAAACTGTTGGGGTTGCTAGACATGTCTGTGGGCATTCCCCCCCCCCAGGCTTTGGGGTCCTTCACCTTTGTAGGACTGTCCTATGTGCCTCTCCCTTCCTCTCTGTCCTTCCTGGTGTCTGTCTGCCCCTGCCTGCTCCCCTTTTCCCTCTGTGGAAGCCGGATAACTGTAGAACTCCAGGAGCTGAGCTCCCAGTAAGAAAACCAGGGTTGAAGTGAGCAGCCTGCATTTGGGCGCTGTGCAGAGATTTGAGCACTGTGCAGAGATCTGCAGCCTGGCTCAGCCAGGCTCCCCTGCTCGCAGGCCAAGTTTATAATTTGAAAGACAGACAGCCCCGCTCAACCCTTCCAAACTTCTGTGTTTCCATCTCACCTACCTAGGTGGGAGATAGAAGGGATCTCAAACTCCCAGGGAGCTTTCTGTCCCTCACTCTCATGCCCCGACCCATGGGAAGTAGGAAGATGTCTCTTAAAGGCATCCTATGTGGTCTGGCTCTCTCTCTAGAGTCCTGCCCTTGAAGCACAGGTCCCTCTGTGGCCAGCTCCTCAGAAAGCCCCTCCCCCACAAACTCCCCACTGGCCCTGGAAAGCATTCTCTAGTTTACTAAGCTGCCTGCCCCTGGGCTCTTACCTACTGCCTTTGGGCATCTGTAGAGGCGGACCGCACACTTGAGCACACTGGCTGGCCTTGGGAGGGATGCTACGTATGTGTACATGTGAGTGCCTGTATTTTGCATGTGCAAATGTGTTCAGGGAAGAGTCTGCTGTGCTTCTTTTCAATGTCTCTCTCCCCTCTGGTGAGTTGGAACCTTGGAGTCTAGAGTGAGGAAGAGAAGTCTGGGTATGGGTGGGGCACAGAGCTAGAGCCCAATGTCCAGCCAGGGGGTGAGTTCAAAGTGGATATTCTTGGGCACCATGAAGTCTAGGGTGAGGCCAGATGGATGAAGAGATGGGGACATTTGGAGGCTCCCAGGGGGACTGTCCTCAGGGCAGCTGCTGAAAGTCCCTTGTCTGCTCACCTGAGTCCTTCTGCCTGTCCATCTGTGTGGTGGTCACAGCCAGCTGGAAGGAGAGTGATGCCCAGACAAGCTTGTGTGTGATGGGGTCTAGTCCTGGAGCATGTATCACTGATCTCAGATTCCCCGTCTAAACCTAAAGTTCTGGCTGTTCCCTGAGTAAACTCAGAGCAAGTGAGGGAACAGGGAGAGGGAGAGAGAGATCAGGCGTGTGTACAAAAGGCCTTGTTCATCGTGTAACCATGACCGCCGCTTTCTGTATTTATGTACTGGGGGCAGGAGGCGGGGTGCACCGGAGCCCTCTGAGCCTGGATGGTGCTGGGGTCTAGAAGCTGGGCTATGAGCATTGGCTTTCTGAGGCAGGGACCTCGGTTAGCAGGGCAAGAGGCAGATCTATGGACTCTGCTCTGGTTTGGGTCCTGGGAGATAATCCTTCCCACAGTTCCACTGCCTTGGGGCTCGATGGGATCTCACATCCAGGTCACCTGCGACCCCCATGGATGGCCACTGCTCAATATTTGCATGCCATTCTGCCTTAGCTTCCTCATCTGCAACCCAGAGGGACTGGATTTAAGTTCTTCCGAGGACTCTTTTGGAATGAGGAGTGTGGAGGGTTGGAGGGATGCCTGTGGGGAAATTAAGATCCACAGAGGGGTTTTTCTTTCTGGTGTCCCTGGCCTTCAGTTTCTCCATATCTTGAGTGAGGGTAATGGCCATACCTAATGGGATTGTTAAGAAAATCAAGACCAGATGTGTGGTGAGATGTGCCTGGCACAGAGAAACAGCCTCAAGGATGCTACCAATTGCTCCTTGTCACACCAAATTGCTACGGGACTGTTAATGTCAGTTACCCCAGTGGTCAGTGGGAGGATGGGGGCATGAACTTCCAGCACGGTCTTAGATGTCTTCCTAGCATGCTTCACCTGCAGTTTCCCCTCCCCCACAGGAGCCGTGGACGTGGATGAGTGCTCAGAGGGCACAGATGACTGCCACATAGATGCCATCTGCCAGAACACGCCCAAGTCTTACAAATGTCTCTGCAAGCCCGGCTACAAGGGGGAAGGGAGGCAGTGTGAAGGTGAGTTCCGTCAGTCCTCCCCACCACACCGGGGCCGGAGGGAGGTGGCCAAGGCCCGCCCTGTAGTATACAAAGGTGATGTCCCTGCACTGTGGACATAGACAGCTTGGGTTCTGTCAGTCTTATGCTTCTCAGAGGCCTGTGGGCTTCCAGGAGATGTATCTGGGCACCTGGAGGGTGAAAGATGGAAATGTAGGGTGCCTGGCTTTCACCTAAGTTTTAGCGCTTTTATTTCTTGAAGAAATCAAGGTCAAATGACTATTTGTGTGTCTGGCCCTGAATACGTATGGGAGCCAGTAAAGGCCCAAGGTGCCTCCTCTTCTGTATCCTTAACTTCAGACTCCAGGCCACCCTGTGTAGCCTGTAGCTTCCACAGAGGGCCCTGCCTCTGAGTAGGCTGGGCTGTAAGAGTGACTGGCTCAGTTGGCTCTCCTCTTTCTAGCCCCAGATCTTAGACAGAGCCTGTGCTTCAAGCCATCCATCTGTCTGTCCAGCCTCTCCTCACTACACCTGGGGTTCTGGGTTGATGGTTCAGAAGTAGGAACCCATTCCCTAGGGCAGGCAGGGTGGCGCAAGCCTGAAATCCCAGCACTCAAGAGTCCAAGGCAAGCCAGGTGTGGTGGCCCACGCCTTTAATCCCAGCACTCGGGAGGCAGAGACAGGTGGATCTCTGAGTTTGAGGCCCGCCAGGTCTACAAAAGTGAGTTCCAGGCTACACAGAGAAACCCTGTCTCAAAATAAATAGATAGATAAAATAGAAAGAGTTCAAGGCAAGTGGATCTATAGGCTGAGGCCATCTTGGGCTACACAGTGGGTTTGAGACTAGCCTAGGCTAGATCATTAGATCTCAAAAAACGAAAGAAAAGAAACTGCCTCCCTCACAGAGCAAAATGAAGCCTCTGTGATACTGGGAGCCAGGAGATGGAGCCAGGTGGGAGATCGTCCCATAAAGATCTCATGGTCATTTTGACCCCCTTTGAGTTGGGCAAAGCTTGGGTATTGGGGTCTAAAAGTTATTCTCCCTGAACCATGTCCCCCACCCCCGACCCAGACCTTCCCATCCACCCTCAGTGGACAGAGGAAGATCAGCTGAGGCAGGTGTTGACAGCAGACAGAACTAAAACCCAGAGTTTCTGGTCCTTTGTCTTGGCTCTAACACCAGCTCAGTTTTCAGTGTGGGGTTGCATTGGGAAAGCATCGCGTGTCAACAGGTTGAGATTCTGCCCTTTCTGACCAGGCTCTGCAGAGTCGGGGCCTTGCAGTTGCCCAGCACCCCCCAGGAATGCTGACATCACTGACCCATCACTTTTACTCAGCTCCTACAGCCTCAGGACTGAACAGGTGGCATCTCCTTGGGTCCTGCTTAGTGTCGGCACCTTGTTGGCTTGCTTGGGTCCCCAGGAGCTGCAGGGGGAAGCTAGTGTGACCCACAGACCTCTGGGAAGTGGCCAGGCAGCAGGCAGGGAGAGCAAGTCATGTGCAAAATGTTTGATGGGATGGTCTGGCCTGGCTGCTGGCAGATCTGGAGGGTGTGTAACGCAGTGGTCCAGACGGTACAGTGTGTAATTTCTGACCCGCTCCTGGTCCTTGAGACCCAGTGTTCTAGCAAGGGAGGGCCGTGATTGACACAACCCTTCTGTTGGCCGAAGCCACTGAGCTGGCCTATCCTTCCCACAGCTCAGCTCCTGCCTTCCTCTGCTCTCAGGGTCTCACCATCTTCTGCCTGGTTCCTCTGAAGCCCTTCAGAGCTCAGCGGAAACTCCCCATCCTGATGGAGTCCCAGGCTGAGACCTTGAACTCCTGACCCTCCTACCTCTATCTCTGGGATCACAGATGATTACAGGTGTGAATCACCACAGCTGGTTGATAGAGTATTTAGGGATCAAACCCCGGGTTCCCTATAGCTAGGTAATCATGCTACAACTGAGCTATGTCCCAGCCCAAGAGCCAGACTCACATTCCCAACCTGCTCGGCCACCCGACTCTGTGGACCCTTTTGCCCACATCTGCTCCAGAAGGAAGTTTGAGTGTCCTGTGGGAATACACATGCACCCATCTGCCTTAAGCACCCATTATGCTCCCAGAAGGCCCTGGGCTGCCTTCCACTGTAGATTTCCTGACTCTGGGTTCTAATTTCATGTTTTGCTCCCCAACCTTGTTTGCTGTCGGCTGGGTGTCCGGCTGTCACTCTCAAGCCATCTGCCTCCTGCTGGGTCCCCAGGAACTCAGGAGCACCTCACTTACAAAGTCTATCATTCTGTTCCCAACTCCTGGGGCAGAGCCCGATGCTAGCCCTTGTTTGAGTCCAGTCCCCAACCAAGACTGGAGTTCTGATGAGCAATCTGTGAGACCCCAGTGAGTGGGAAGTGGGGAGCGTGGGAGTTGCTAGGAGGAGCCTTGCTGTGGTGGTGGCATTTGACCCTCTGTCATGGCAGAAGAAAGCAGGGGATAGCCTGGCCTCTGCAAGGAGCCTTGCTTGCATATCAGCCCGCCCCGACGGGAGTAGAGTGATGATTTACCCTCAGCAAGCATCAGTGTCTCCTTTGGCTCTTTGGACCCAAACCGCTCCCCATTCACCCTGAAGACCCGGTGGACACAGTGCAGTGTGTGAAGCACACCTGCCTTGGGACCTAGCGCCCAGTGTTCAATATGCAGATGAGTGTGCTAATCACCACACTGTGCTTCAGAGTAGCTGCAAGCTCCAGGGGGTTGTGAATGGTGAAGACCTTTCAGAGTCCCTCAGTGCCACATACCTTGGAGGTGACACTCATGGTACTTACCGTGTATCCCTGCCCTTCAGTTGGTGGTGCCTTCGGGGCTAAAGTTGTTTATCAGTGGCAGTCTTAATCGGAGTGCATGCTGGCTGGCCTGGGTTCTGAGGGCCTGGGTGGAGCCGTCTGGTTCCCTTAGGTGTTTTATTCCTGGAGACTGACTCACAGGCATTGGTTGGTGTCAGCACAGCCTGCTGGAACATTAACCCAGGAGCCGTCGGATCTTCTAAGATGGCTACCCCCAGAAGACTGCACACACATCTGGAGGGACTAACAGGCCACATTCGGGGTAGCCTGAGGGAGCTCAGAGACCACCCAGATGTTCATTTCCTGGTTTAGATGGTCCAGGGGCCATCTGAGAGAGAAGGGCCTTGCCAGGATTGGGATGAGAGCCCAGATGTGGTGGGCCCATTGCTGTGGGTCGGCTGTGGTCACTGCTGTCTGTCATGTTCTGAATGGTCCCTATTCAGCTGAACAGTCATTAAAGAATAGATGTTGAGGCCGGGTGGTGGCGGCGGCGGTGGCCTTTAATCCCAGCACTCAGGAGGCAGAGCCAGGTAGATCTCTGTGAGTTTGAGGCCAGCCTGGTCTACAGAGTAAGATCCAGGACAGGCACCAAAACTACACAGAGAAACCCTGTCTCAAAAAACAAAACAAAACAAAACAAAAAAAATAGCTGTTGAGCCAGATCGCTGGGATTCACATCCCGCCTGTGTGTCTGGTCAGATCACTCAACCTGTGTGTACAGTGAGCATCATTCTAGCAGGCGCTTTGTAGAAGACAAGGGTTAAGTGCGTTGAAGTATTTAAAGCATGAGAGCATAGCCTGGCATGTCGAATGTAATACGCAAGCCTTGGTGGCTGTTGTGGTGGCGGGGCTAGCAGGTGATGATGAGATAGTGGGGTTTTTGTTTGTTTTGTTTTATTTTGTTTTCTGGTTTTTCGTTTTTCGAGACAGGGTTTCCTGTGTAGTTTTGGTGCCTGTCCTGGATCTCACTCTGTAGACCAGGCTGGCCTTGAACTCACAAAGATCCACCTGGCTCTGCCTCCGGAGTGCTGGGATTAAAGGCGTGCGCCACCACCGCCCAGCAAGGTGGTGTTTTGTTTTGTTTTGTTTTTATCTTTTTTTTGCAATGCTGAGAACCAAACCCAGGGTTTTGTGGAAGCCACATGACAAATGCTGTACTATGAGCTACCCACTCTGCCGAGGGTGATGCTGTGGCTCATAGTGATATTGATGATGAAGGTGATATTGATAATGAGGGATATGGTGATACTGATTTCGATGAAGGTTATGGTGACAGTAATGGAGGTGATGTTGGTGAGGGTGGTGGTGACGGTGGTGATGGTGAGGGTGAGGATGATATTAATGACGTTAGTGATTGTGATATTGATGGTGGTGGTCATGGTGATGGGATGAGGGTGGTGCTGATGATGGTGATAGTGATTCTGATACTGATGGTGACGGTGGTGATGGATGAGGATGACGTGGAGGCGGTGTCCATTTTTGCTTCATTATCATCTCATCCTGCTGATGCATTCATACTGGCAGAGGGCTTGCTGTGGGCTGACAGGGTGACTCTGAGGTAAGGGACTTGCTGAGGACAAATGGGGCTGCTTCCGGCTGCTGAAAAGGTTCTGGTGAGGCAGAAGGGTTTTCTCTGTGACTTGTGATCTGGTGGAAGTGAGCTTGTGGGTATAGAAAGTTGGAAAAGGCATCATAGGACCCCCAGGTGGCCCCTGAGCTTGACAGGGGACTGCTCCTGGTGGCCTTTTCTAGACCCACTCACGCCTCCATTTTAAGCCCTGCCATACTGCAGTGTATGTTCCTGGGCTCCTCCTGGACCTGCCTCAAGGCCTGTGGCTGTCACCTGTTAGATTTCCATCCCAGGAACCTAGCTGTGGACGAGGGGTGCTCCCAGGGCCACCTCCTTCCAGAAACTTTTCCTGGTTCCCAAACAGCTGAGTTCCCACCCGCTGTCGTCCCTCCTCAGAGCCTGTTTCTCTAGGTTGTGATGTCCCACACTAGTCCCCTGATGCTGGCCCAAAGCTGTTGTCAGAAGGCAGTTAACAGCCCAGGGAAGGTCAGGGAAGGCCTCCCTGAGCTTCACAGGCTCTGAAGACTTGCAGATGACGAGTCTGAGGCCTCTGACTGGTGTGGACCAGTGACAGAGTTCATCTGGGGAAACTGGGTCCAGAGAGGTCAGTCTTCAGACAGGTTGATCCAGCGGAGAAGCAGCAGCCAGCAGCTGAGTCCAGCCATCAGCCACAGGGTCTCAACACTGAAGGCTGTGTGTGGGGAGAGTGTTCCCTGGTTGTGCATTAATGGAGGAAGTTTTAGGACCCTTTTCTCTGCAGCTGTTCCCTAGAGACAGCCATATGACAGGCTCACTAGAATCACATCATCCATGGGATAGATAGGAGGCCCTCACCTTGGGTTCACCCCAGGTCTCTGCCCAAACACTTTGAGCTTCTGTTTTTGTTTTTTGTTTTTTTGTTTTTTTAATCCTCCCCTCCTTAATCTCCCCCCAGCTGCCTTTTTTTTTTCCTTCCTCAGACTCCAGGTCCTTTCTACCCTGGGACCTTAGTACACTATCTCTCAATCCCTCCTCCTTCGGACACAGACCTTCTGGAGGCCATAGGGGCCAGCCCTGAACCAGCGAGCCCCCCTGTTCTGAATTAACCGGGCCTGTTGGAGCTCATTCTGCCAGAACAGCACACTGGGGCCAGGAGGGGGCAACTCATCCCCTTTAAATGCTTCAACTCATTTACCCTTAATCGTCTTGTTTTCATAGACATTTGCGAAGGAAAAGGACCAAATTATAGCTTGAA
The DNA here is from genome assembly GCA_902168325.1 of Peromyscus nudipes. Lineage (NCBI taxonomy): Eukaryota > Metazoa > Chordata > Mammalia > Rodentia > Cricetidae > Peromyscus > Peromyscus nudipes. Next base: position 18,386 of record CABHPH010148706.1, on the reverse strand, counting down.
TTGGGTCTTACTAATCTTAATTAAAAGCTCTCGTTTATAATCAGGACCAGGCCTGAAATGAGGAGCAAACCACCCTCAAATGGCTTGTTTAAATAACCGAGACCTCCCCCCCACCACCCTGCTAATGGCTGTTTAGTCTGAACCCACGGCACACATCGCCCTTCAATGTATGCTTAATTTTTAGACCATTCATTCAAGCGGTTTATTCCTCTCGCAAGTTTCAACTCAGGCCCTTTTCAAAATGCTGTAATTAAAGCTCTTGGGGGAAATGAGATTTTGTTTTGGCCACAGTATATTAAATATATTACTATTTTCCTTTTGGTGTGTGTGCGAAAAGAAAAAAAAAGACAACCATCAGAGATCACAAAATTAGCATGTATGTAATGAATGTAAATAATCACTTCCTGGATTTTATATCCCTGGGGTGTACTTGTCAATCACTAAAGTTGGGTAGATTACAGAGCATGTCATTAAAGGGTTTTAACCAAACTCTTAATAACACACCCAATTATTCATTTAGTTTATCATTAAGGAAAAAAAAATCTAAAACCAATTGGCCTTTGTAGCAAATAATGGCCAAGGTCTTATTAAGTCATTTCCATCGTAATTATAGCATACTTTATTGAAACTCTAGGTAGATTTTTTTGCTTGGGGCAGGGGAGGCTAGGAAAGACTTGGGGGTGGGGGTCGAGCAAGGGAGAATTCTCCTCCCCTTAAGTCTGAAAACATGCAATTATGCATGCTAATGTGTGTGCTGCCCAAGATGAAAGCTAGGGGATCCAGCCGGCCAGCCAGCGGGGGCAGGAGGATTCTGGATGAGACTTCAAGCTCCCAGTTACTTATTCCCAGGTAGCAATTAAGTGGTGTTCTCATTCCGTTCCTGTTTTTGTGACAAAATACCCTGATGAAAAGCAACATGGGGAGGAAAGGGCGGGTTTTAGCTTACAGTTCCGGGGCACAGTCCGTCACTGTGGGGAAGTCAAGGCAGAAACTCAGCTAGTCAAGCCACATCCGTCCACACTCAAGAACAGAGAGATAAGGGGTTGGGGATTTAGCTCAGTGGTAGCTCAAGGCCCTGGGTTCGATCCTCAGCTCCAAAAACAAAAACAAAAAAACCAAAAAAAAAAAAAAACAAGAACAGAGAGATAAACGCACCCCTGCTGCCTGCTTGCTTGAGAATGAGCCAACCCTCTCTACTCTAACACAGTTCAGGGCCCCAAACCAGGGAATGGTGCTACCCACAATGCACTGGGCCTTCCCACATCAGTTAACATTTAGAACAAATCTCCACAGACATGCCAAAGGTCACCTTGATTTAGACAATCCCTCATTGAGACTCTCTTCCAGGTGATTCTAGGTTGTGGCAAGACAACAGTTAAAATTAACAGGCAGGAGTAGGGCAGGGGCTGGAGAGATAGCTCAGCCTTTAAGAGCGCTTGTTGCTCTGGTAGAGGACCCAGGTTCAATTCCCAGCGTCCACACTGCGACTCACAATCTTCTGTAATTCCAGTTCCAGGGGATCCAACGCCCTCTTCTGACCTCTGTAGACAGCAGTCACACATATGGTACACATACATACATGCAGGCAAAACACTCAAGCACATAAATTAAATCTTAAAAAACAAACAAAAAACTTAGCTAGCACAGGCAGGCTTGCTTGTGACTGGTCCCAGTCGACGGCAGTTTAAGTCACTTGGAGAATTGTTGGTGCCCATGACCATCTGAGCAGGGACAATGAAAACCTTGTACACTCGGTTTCGTATTGGAGACAAGTTCACCTCAAATGTAAGCTCTGGCTCCGGGGTGCCTGGAGTGTTAGCTGAGGGTCTTCTCACCGTCGGGCTTTGCGCTGGGCCCAGGAATGTTTCCTGGTCATGACCTCACTGACAGACAGGAAGCTGGAAAGAGACCAAAGGAGTTAGAAAGCAGCAGATAAATAGAGGCAGGTGGAGAAGAGAAAGTGGATATCTACCCCTGCCTGGAGAGGAAGAAAGGTGCCTCGGGGTGTGTGTGTGTGTGTGTGTGTGTGTGTGTGTGTGTGTGAAAGGTGCTGGGGGTGGAGAGTGTTCTTGGAGGAGGTGCCATCCAAGCCATGCTAGGAGGGTGGAGCAGAAGTAGGTCTCTCAGGTTGCCTCCAGCTCTGGGGCCAGTGGATAGAAGAAAGCTCAGAAGGGGTTCACTGATGCCTGAAATTCTGCAAGTGATGGGTTTTCCTCAGCCTGCCTCCCTTGACAACGGGAGCAGCAACACCTGCCTAGGAGCATGCATTTGAGCAGAAGTTGTAGGAGGGAGCCTGTTCCCTCTCCGGCAGCAGTTCTCAACCTGTGGGTCTCGACCCCTTGGGGGGGTCACATATCAGATAGCCCACACATCAGATATTTACATTATGATTCATAACAGTTAGCAAAATTACAGTTATGAAGTAGCAGCGAAATAATTTTATGATGGGGGGGTCACCACAACATAAGGAACTGTATTAAAGGGTCACTGCACTAGGAAGATTGAGAAGCCACTGCTCTAAGGTATGTTGAAGGCGGCCTCAGAGGCTTTGTGTTTGGGGCTCTTCCCTTTAAAACTTTTTCCACCTGGCTTCCCACCCCCTGGGTCTCCTGTCCCCCCAGGCGGCAGCCCTTCTCAGCTCTGCCTCCGGGCCCTCTCACCTCGGCTGCTTCTTATTACAGTGGCTGTATTTGTGTTTCTATCAGAGGAATGCTAACCAGAAAAAACCATTATTTCTAAGAAAATAAACTGTGGGCTTGTTGGCCTTTGAGAGCTACTGAAATGGATATCGGCCTTCCCCAAAGGCCTTGAGACAAAGAGTGCCGGGGGCTTGTGTATACGGGCAAGGTCAGGGGGTCCCAGAGGTTGTCCTGCCTGGGTCCTCCAGATGGATCCAGGCTGCAGCCCTGGGAGGAATTGGGTTGTAGCAGCTGTGGTTGCCTGAGGCTTCAGACCTGGGCTCCTAACAGCTGCCAGGGTGGCTCTTTCCCCATCCTTCCAGCGCCTCCAAGATGCACCCTTCTCTCAGAGGACCCCGGCCTTCTTCCCAGCTCTCCCTTCCTTGGGAAGGGGTGTAGAGCTGTGAATGGACCCGTGGAGACCAGGGTTCCCAGCCTTGCGGGTCTCTCAGGCCCTAGCATACTGACTGCCAAGTTCAGAGAGGGCCAGCGGGTCCCAGGCCCCTTGGACCCCACTATGAGAAGCTCCTCATTCAGGGAACTCCCCACCCGAGAAGTCACAAATGCTGTTGGACCTTCTCACTGCCGGTCCCACTGGCAGACCTGGACCTCACTGGGGTCCTGTTACTTTCTCCCTGAAGCCAGGCTGGCAGCTCCCTGTGACTAGGGTCCAGGCTGAGGGTAATCATAGTCACAGAAGGAAAGCAGGCAAGTGTCCAAATCCCCAGTGGATACCATAGCCGTGAAGCTCTGGTCCGCTGAGACAAGGGGCTGCCCTTGGATGGCTTCATCCCGATTAAGGGCACCTCCAAAGCTAGCCTGCTTGTGTTGGGGTTTTGGCTTTGTAGCAAAGTTGCCCTGTGAGTAGGGAAGTGGAAAAGGTCTTTCCTACCTGGGCCACAGTGAAGATTTACCCAGTTACCATGAGGGGTCTCCTCTGTTGCTGCTATTATTTGGGACTGGCGGGAGTGTTACCACCTTCCAGGGATCTGGAAGAAAGAAAGCCCATCCACACAGGTCTGCTCAACTCAGCCCCAGCCGGCCGGCCGCCTGTCTGCAGAGGCTGCAGCGGGGACAGAAGGCTGAGCTGGGAGTCCTGGGCCTAAGCTGCCAATTGCTCCGGCTTGCTGATGCGCTCGGTGTCCACGACTCCCTCTGGACGCTCAGTTACACCTCTGTGCAAACCATAGAACGTGGACCAGCTCTCTGACTCGGAGCTGGGTCTTCAATGCTAGCACCTGTGTGGCTTCTGATGATATAGGGGCTGGGTTTGGAGTACCTGAAGAGTCCTGCGTTTCAGAGTCTTCAGCCCTGCATCCCCACCCCCACTCCCACCCCCTGTCTTGCCAAAGAAAGGAGAGGATGGTTGATAACTACTGGGATCCAGTTTGTAAGAGGCAAGAGAGAGCACAGGGCTGGCTGCACCCCAGGCCCTCGTCACTGCCACCCCGAGACACTTCCAGGGCTCAGTTCCCAGCAACTGGTGTTTCATGAGGTCTTGAGGCCAGAACTTGGAGAAGAGCCCCAAGGGAGGGTTTAGGGTATTGTCGAGGGAGAATTGCTGTAATTTGCCCATCTTTTTCCCAGTGGCTTGGTAGAGACACCCCACCATGATCTTGGAAGAATACACCCCACCACGAACCCAGGCTGAGCAGATGGCATGGAGGCTGGTTCAAAGCAAGCACTCTGGTGCCAGAGGTAGTGGTATACACCTGAAATGCCAGTACCTGGGAGGTGGAGGAAGAGGAGAGCTGGAGGCTAGCCTGGGCTACGTGGTAGAAACCTGTCTAAAAATACCCAGTACACACCAAGCGACCACCCTCGTGGTCCTCCTGTATCCAGGCAGAAGCCAGAAGGCCGGCTCACTCAGTGGATCAGTGCAGCCAGAACACTGGCTTCCCTTCCATTAAAAAATGAGTATTATCGCCCGGTTCTATGATGCGCGTGGGACTCGTGCCACAGCGTGCCGTGGAGAACGGGGACACAATGGAGTCTGCTCTCTCCTCTCGGTTTTCTGTGGGATCTGGGAAATCGTGAGCTATCTCTCTCACCAGCCCTTTCTCTTTGTTTTCAAAACCGCTTTGTGGAGATGGTTTGCAGACCGCAGAGTTGAGCCATGTCAAGTCTACAGGCCAATGCCTTTTAGTGAACCCACAGTTGCTCGTCGTCACAACCGGTCTGGGAACTCCGTATTTCTTAGCCACTACCCCCACCCCAGATCTGCAGCCCCTGTAATCACTGGACACGACTGGTATACATTCTGTCTCTAGGCTGGTCTGTCCAGGAGATGCTTTGCGGATAGGATCACAATAGTATGTGACTTTGTGTGACGAACAGTGCTTTTTTTTTTTTTTTTTTTTTTGGAAGTCAGGCAGCCTGGCTCAGTTCCTGGTTCTGTTGGCTTTGGTAGTCTTCGTTTTCCTTGACCTAAAGTTAAGATGTTGGCACCCATCTCTTGGAGCTATACTATGTGCAGGGCCCACGTACTGGCCCTGCGCTGTTCCACACATCGAAAGGGCCAGTCAGTGGAAGTGACAGCCGGGTTGCTTGTTCATTGGCTCAGCATTCAGCCAATGTTCATGGCATGCACTCTGCCAGCTTCTGAGGCTCCGACTGAACAAGATACAAGGTCCCCATGGACTGGCAGCTTCCATTCTCACAGTAATGTTGGTGTCTATAGGTAGGGGACCTGGGACCCAGCGTAGGAGGAGGGGGCAAGCTAGAGGGGTAGGCTAAGCTTCAGAGGCGGCAAAAATCCCAGGCCAGGGTGATTAGGAGCCTGGGCTGGGGAAGGTGCTCTAGGCACAGAGAGCTGCAGAAGAATACTTAATGATGGCCAGAAGCCACATGGGGCACTGGAAGGTCACAAAGTAGCCATAACCCCATGGTTATCTCAGATCTCAGAGTGGGGTAGGGAGACCTTCACTCCCTCTGGCTGAGCCGTGGACATTGTACACAGTTAGGAATGAGAAAGTATATAGACGGCTGTTGGTTTTGCGTGACCTTTGACCTCTCCTGTAATTAACTGCTGGGCCCACTTCTGGCATTGTCCCTGCAGAAGAGAAACCTGATCGATGGATGCCAGGGGTCCTCAGAGAGCTGGTCTCATTACTCAGTCATTACAGACCTGGAGCTTAACCCCGCACCGCCGGAGACAGGGGGACTTAATCCTTCCTGCCAGGCAGAAACTACCTTCCCGAGAGCGTAATTAGCCAACAAACTGGATTAAGATTTATTCATCAATAAGGACTCAACTTCCTAAACCATACATCTCTCCTAGAATGGACGTCTATCTAAAGAGCGCTTGGTTTTCCTAAAGCCACAGACAAAGGAGAGACAGGCTAGCTCCCAGTCGGGGACAGTTGCTTTGTTAGAACATTGGGGCTTCCCTTCCGGGAGGAATGTCTAGAAAAATGCCAATCAGGGGGGAGTGAGACCTTATCATTAATGGCCTCTGGGAGTGAAAGTGTGGTTGCTTTCAAAGTCCTCCTTTTAAGGTTTTTCATCAGCCTTGGTTTAAAACGGAAAAGAAAATACTCCTGAAACAGTATTAAAATAAGAAGGCACTCAGATTCACTGGGAAAGAATCTTCAAGAACCACAGAATAAATATATATTTTATAAGGTGGTGAGAATCAATTTTGAATTAAATGGAGAAAAACAATCCATCCCCTTTGGGGTCCAACCCCAGTGCTGCCTGCACAAGACCATGGCTGAGGGATGTTTGTGCTGACATTTTAATGTAGGAAAAGCAGGACCACGTGATCTTTGAAAACTCCCATAATGCACAGGTCCTGTGTTGTCGCTCTGTTGGATGTTGAAAACTATCTTCTACTAGGAATTAAGTTTTCATTAAAAGGGTGAGATGGCTCACAGAGCAAGGGTGACTGCTGCCAAGCCTGATGAGCTGAGTTCAATTCCTGAGACCGACATGATGGAAGGAAAACACAAACTCCTTCAAGTTGTCCTCTGACTTACACACACACACACACACACACACACACACACACACAAAACAAATGTAATTATAAATTTTTATCACAAAAAATAAAGAGATAAATGTAATAAAAATTTAATCATTAAATTTTTTTTAATTGAAAAAAAAATCTAAGCCAAAAGAAGAGCAGAGATGAACAGTGAGCTGATGAACGTATACATGCACCTACAGGTGTGCCATATACATGTACCTACAGGGGCACACACATACACACCCTAGAAAGACACCAGCCATGGGGTTAGGATCCACCCAAACCCAGTGTGATCACTTCTAAACTTGAAAACATATGCAAAAAAAAAAAAAACCCACAAAAAACAAAAACAAAAACTGTTTTTAAACCAGGTCACAGCCTCAGGCATTGAGAGTTAAGACCTAGACAAATCTTCCACCCACAGCAGTCCTTTGGAAAAAAAAAACCATCCTAGCCAGGCAGTGGTGGCCCACACCTTTAATCTCAGCACTCGGGAGGCAGAGGCAGGAGGATCTCTGTGAGTTCGAGGCCAGCCTGGTCTACAGAGCGAGTTCCAGGACAGCCAGGACTACATAGTGAGAACCTGTCTGGAAAGAGAGAGAGGAATGGAGGGAGGGAAGGAGAGGAAGGAAGAAAAGAAGAGGGAAAGCACCCTGAGTCCCCTCTGTCCCTCTGTCCCTCCTTTCCTTTGCCTCTGTGGATCCACCTGCCTGTCCTTCCTCTGGCTCCAGCAGTGTTTTGTTTGTTTTGTTGTTTTGTTTTGTTTTGTTTTGTTTTGTTTTGTTTTGTTTTGTTTTGTTTTGTTTTG
>CABHPH010148705.1:35207-51317 GCA_902168325.1 Peromyscus nudipes | reverse complement strand
AGTCCCAGATGGGTTTATTGTTGGAGTCTCCCAGATGTCTGAAGACCTAACACTCATGCTTCTCAATCTAAATGCTCTCGGTGTAGTCTAGTGAGCCACTGAGCCGCCCTCCGACTCTCCTCATATAATAAATCCCTTAATCAAACTTAATGTTTCCTGAGTTACAGTGTTCTCTTTTTTCTATACTTTAATTTTGACTACGACATTGCCTTACTATTTGTCACTGCTGTTGTTTTGTTTATTTGCAACAGGGTCTTGCTGTGCAGCCCAAGCTGTTCTTGAACTCCTGACCCTTGGAGATCTCTGTCTTCTGTAAACTCCATTGCTTCTTATTCTGTTGTTTTGTATTGGCTTTGTAGGCAGGTGAGTTTTATACAAACACAACTAAATGTCTTTTCAGCTACTACTCCAATAAAGACACAATCAATTAAATGAAAACCTCTTTTAAAATGTTTAGCAAGGCCTATGAGGTGGGTCAGTAGGTAAGAGTGCTTTCTGCACAAACCTGAGGGTTTGATTTCGATCCCTGGATCCCACAGTGGAAGGAGAGACTAGACTCCCAAGAGTTATCCTATGACCTCCACATGTGCACCATGGTTCTCTCTCTCTCTCTCTCTCTCTCTCTCTCTCTCTCTCTCTCACACACACACACACACACACACACACACACACACACACAAATTTAAGCATCAGGCCCATAACCCCAACACCTGGGAGGTAGAAACAGGAAGATCAGGAGCTCTAAGTCATCCTTGGATATCTAATGGATTTGAGGCCAGCCTGGGCTACCTGAGGCCTGTCTCAAAACAATTTAAAAAAAAACCTTACGTTCAACAAGATTAGATGCATACCTCTGTGGTAGAGTGCTTGTTTAGCATACATAAGGTCCTAGGTTCAATATGCAACAACCATACACATAAAATCTAACAATGTAAAAATAAATTTACAACATCTGCTGGTTTAAAGATTTCAACAAAATCCATAGTGCCTAAAACTGAATTTACAGTTGCCTATGACATTTGCAGATTGGTTTCTTTTGTAGTCACATACATTGCCTAATAAATACTATGAATACAAATGCATAATTTCCTATGCCCCTGTTATAGTAAGAAGGAATTAGAGTCACAAAATATCTTGTATATGCTTATTATGCTGAACACTTGAATCATTAGTTTCATTATGATGTAAGAATAATACTTGTTTAGTGATAAAAGATTATTATTAATTCAAAGACCACCAAAGAGCTTCCAGGAAGTTCCAAAGAAAAATTTAGTCATCCTTTCTACAAAATAAACAGAACATGAACAATACTTGTCCATCTTCTTAAATGTAACTATAAAGATTTCTCTTGTATTAATTGGACCTTACATAAATTAAGTGTTCCAAGATAGAAACTAGTTGACACTACTGATCCAAAGTTGGTTTAATTTGTTTGAGTGAGTTGGTGCCTGTTAGAAATGAACAATTATTTATGACTTATAGATAAGCCAAAGTACTCACTCTGACCATGATATCAAAACTTACTTCTGAAACCAATCTACAGAAACAACACATAGGCCAGCTCTGGTAACACATGCCTATAATCCAACCACTGGAGAAGCTAAGGCAGGAGGATTGCACACAAATTTGAGGCCAGTCTCCTGATCTAGGCAGTAAGTTTCAGGCCAATCAAGGCTACATAGCAAGACCCTGACTCAAAAAAAAAATGAAAAAAAGAAATTTTTAAAGAAATAATATGTACACATTGAGGTAAACTAAAAAAAAAAATCCTCTTACATTCTATGACTGAAATATGAAGATCTCTGTTACATTTGTAAAGGAACACACTGTTTGGTGTGTTTGATATTACATTAGTGTACAAAAAGACATTATGGTGATATTTTATTTGTGCTGAAATGTGATTTTATTTGTATGTTAATAAATAAAGTTGCCTAGGGATCAGAGCTAAAGCAAGCCATTTAGCAGAAGTCCAGCGGTGGTAGCACACGCCCTGAATCCCAATCACATGACAGGCAGAGTCTCTGTGTGTTCAAGGACACAGCCAAGTGGTGACCCGAACCTTTAATCTCAGTATGAACCATAGAGACCTGGAGGTCTGTATAGACAGGCAGTGATGAGGAAATCATGTAGTTGGGTTTAGAGCCAATGAGAAGGTAGAACAGAAAGGCAATAAAAAGACGGGTCACACAGGAGAAGCTCTCTCTCAGGGGAAGGATGGCAGTGAGTGGTAAAATAAGTTGGTCTTAGCTCTTGGCTACTGCTCTGATCTCTGGGCTTTTAACTCTGCATTTGGCTCTGTGTTTCTTATTTAATAAGACCATTTAGAATTTTATCTACAAGGCACAGCATAAAACAAATTCTGAAAATGTTTCTAGTGATACTAAAGTTTCTAACATCAAACAGAAAAAAAATTAAAAATTTAATGTAAAAATGGTTTCCCTTTTTAAAATAAAATTTTAAAGTGGAAGAAGAAATGTAACATTTTATATTACAACATGGGCTGAATGATAAGCAATTCAGGGTCAAGAATGCCTTGGGTTGCAGGGCTGGAAAGACAGCTTAGTGGTTATGGTGGCTTTCTTAAGGATGGCCCCCATAGGCCCAAATATTTGAATACTTAGTTATCAGGGTGCGGCACTGTTGAGAAGGATTAGGAGGTGTGGCCTTGTTGAAGGAAGTGTATCACTGGGGTCGGGCTTTGAGGTTTCAAAAGCCCACAGTAGGCCCAATGTTACTCTTTACCTGCAAATCAGGACGTAATTCTCAGCTACTGTTCCAGTGCCGAGTGCTGCCATGCTCCCACCATCTCCCCACCATGATGATTTGGAAAGTCTCTGAAACTGTAAGCAAGCCCCCAACTAAATGCTTTCTATTATAAGAGTTGCCTTGGCCATGGTGTCTCTTCACAGCAATAGAACAGTGACTAAAACACTGGTCAAGAGCACCTACTGTTCTTGCAGAAGACCAAGTTTTGTTCCCAGTACCCATGTTGGATTGTTCACAAAAGTCTGTGTAACTCCATATCCAAGGGGTTCAACAATCTCTTTTGGATTCTGTAGGTACCTGCACTCATGTGTATAGATGTAACAATCTTATTAAATAAGAAACACAGAGCCAAATGCAGAGTTAAAAGCCCAAGAGGTCAGAGCAGTAGCTAAGAGCCGAGACTTAAAACCCTTTCTTATCCCTTGCTGCTGCTGCCATCCTTCCCCTCTGAAAGAGACCTATTTCCTGTGTATCTGTCATTTTATTGACTTTCTGTTCTGCCTTCTCATTGGTTGTAAACCCAACCACATGACCTCCTCATCACTGCCTGTCTATACAGACCTCCAGGTCTCTATGGTTGGTATTGAGATTAAAGGCTTGTGTCTCCATGCTGGTGGTGTCCTTGAACACACAGAGATCTGCCTGAAATGTGATTGGGATTAAGGGCGTGTGCTACCACTGCCAGACTTCTGCTATGGCTTGCTATTAGCTCTGACCCCCAGGTAACTTTATTTATTAACATACAAATAAAATCACATTACAGGGATTGGGGATTTAGCTCAGTGGTAGACCGAACCTGGGTTCGGTCCTCAGCTCCGGAAAAAAAAAATCGCATTTCAGCGCAAATAAAATATCACCATACATGTGCACATACTCACACACAGATATAACATATATGTACTGTTAAAAATAATAAAAATAAATCTAGATTAAAAAAAGAAAAGACTGTCTTAGGTTGCTCCTCAGTGGAACAGAAAACTTTCTATTGAGGAAATCTAACTTTCTCCAGTGTTATATCTTAAAAACTCCTTTCCAAGACACGATGTAGCCATGTTCATTAAATTCTTCCTGTGCCACTTTACAGCTGGTATAACCATACAGGCTGGGACCTTGCAATACCATACACATGGAAATTACCTCAACCATTTTGCTCCAAAAGGACAGGGGAGCACAAAAGGCAATTATCACCACAGCACTGGGCAGGCAAGGAGTCCTAACACAAGATTCTTAATGTAGTCCTGCGAGAGTGTTATTGACCTACTGAGTCTTCCTAGACTCAAACACTCAGTGGCTCTATCTTCATTGATGTAGTTCAACCAGTGTGGGCCAATCATTATTTGTGACATTCTTCATTGGTTAAAAGTCACATGACAATATAATTGTCCCACAGAAGTAATAAAATAACTGCTGGATAGTCCACAAAGAGGGGAGAGAACAAGTGCTCTGACTACAGGGAAGAAATGGAAAAGCAGTGCCACTCACTGAGGGTCTGACTTTGGAAGTCTGGGTCTACCAGTTGTCTCTTCTTTGGTATCAAATAATGAGATGTCTTCAGTGTCATTACTGTTGTACAGTGACATGGTGACCTAGCCCATTTGAGAGGCAATTCACTACACCTGGGAAAGACTTCTCATACCTCTATCATAGTTGGGGATGCTCCATTGCTCTCCTAATTTTTTGTTTTGTTTTGTTTGTTTGTTTTTGAGACTGGGTTTCTCTGTATAGCCCTGGGTGTCCTGGAACTCGCTCTGTAGATCAGGCTGGCCAAACTTAGAGAGATCCTCTGCCTCTGCCTCTGCCTCTGCCTCTGCCTCCCAAGTGCTGGGATTAAAGGTGTGCGCCACCATTGCCCAGCCACCTGACTTCCTTTTGTGTTATAATTATTTTACACATTTATAGTGAACAATGTGATTCTCAACTTTATTTCTGCTTTTAAAATTTGGTTAAAAGTGCTTTCAAAACATCAGCTTGAGCTAATTTTTGCATTTCTGAGTCTGTGTTTCCTCATCTTTAAGATTATAATAATACCTACTTATAAATCAAACTGAATACTTTGTGTTAAAAAGCCCTTGCAAACCTCACATTTATGGAACATTTACTTTTTTATTCTAGAAAGACCTATTTTTCAATACCTGTTTCTATGTGTTGTTCTAGCATTCAGAAAGACCCTTGAGAATGCTTGTTGAACTGCATCCAACCCGAACACATTCTTTATTATACAATCCAGCCACTGTGTTAAACACAAAAGGTCAGGGCATTTGGATGGTCAAAACATCAGAATAGTCCTTTTATTTGTCGCCTCTTCCAGAAGGTTCTCTTTTGTCCACTTGATGGCAGCAATGCCCGAATCACTAACAAGCCACACAAGGAAGCTCCCTTGTCATTTCCAAGGATATCTTGCAGATGTCTTACACCAAACAGAACACTTCTGAATTCAAGTATTCATTCTCTTATGACATAAAGCAAAAAGAGCTGATACAAGTCACAAGCCTGGAAACATTTTTTTACTTCTATCAACTCACTGTGGGAAACTAATTTCTTTAGTCTGTTAAAAACAAAACAAAACAAAAAACAGAAAGCAATTTACTAACTATCTTATATTAGAGATTTAAAAACTTGTCAATCAACTGAAGATTCCTAGTTTATTATTGATGATAAAGAGGCTAAGCTAAGCAGAGGACAGATTTGAGAAGGTAAAAATGTAATTACTATATTCCTAAGAAGATCCTAAAAATACCAGAGAAGAGAAAAAAAATCTAAGTAAAAGAGAGTGAGTTTGGTGCTTTTCTTCTGAGATAATCAGCTACAAATTACAGCACAGAGGACTGCAGATGGACAGTCAAGGACTGGATCCAACGCTGGTGGGCTTCCAAACCCTTCTATTTGTGGAATCACTCACCTATACACCTCAACTTCTTCACCCCAAGTGAGGTTTGGGATGATGCTCTTTAAAGCCAGCCTTAATGAGATGTTCTTAATGTCTACCGACTGTAATTTGATAAGTTCTGAAATGTACACAGTCCTTTCACTACTAACATTGTTCAATACAGAATATGCCATCCATTGTTTCTTCTAAGAGCTTCTAGGTATAGCTTTTTTTAAAAAAAATCTTTTAAAATTATTATTGGCAGCCCTGGGGAGAAAACAAAGCCTTGTGTGTACCAGGCTAACTATCTACCATTGAGCTATAGTGCCACCCTGAGTTAAATTTTATATGTGGTTTAAAGTAGAAATTCAGCTTTTTAGTTAGTTATTTTGCTGCTAACATGGCTTTATTTATTTATTTATTTATTTATTTATTTATTTATTTATTTGAAACAGGTTTTGCTATGTAGTTCAATCTGGCCTTGTACTCAGCCTCCAACACTAGATATGTACCATCAAACCCAGCACAACAGCTAATTTTTATTGAGCACTTACTGTATGCCAAGCACATTTCTATTATGTTAAATAAATTCTTTTATTTGAATGTTTACAGATTGGTTTCTTCCAAGATAGCTGCAGAAGTGGCACGAACCATCCACTCACATAGTTTAACAAAGCCCCATTTATAAACACCCAAGTCAAGAAACAGAGAAGGGGGTGAGGAAGGGGCTCAGCACATACAGCACTTGCAGCCAAAGCTGACAACCTGCATTCACTCACTCCCTCGGACTCACGTGGTACAAGTTGTTCTTGACCTCCATGTGCACACCATGTGTGAATACACACAAACAATAAGTCAATGTAAAAAACTGTTATAGAATAATGCTGGTGAGATGGGTCAGCAGCTAAAAGTGTGTTCCATGCAAGCCTGATGACCTGCGTTTGATCCCTAGAACCCAAGTAGTAGGAGCAAACCAACTCCACAAAGTTGTCCTCTGACCATGGGTGCCATGTCTTTCTCTCTCTCTCTCTCTCTCTCTCACACACACACACACACACATTTTCAATTGAAAATAATACACAGAATTGTTTTCACTGACAAAACTGCTTGTCCGTGATCACAAAGGCCATCTTCCTCTGGTTATAGATACAGTGATAATTTCTTTGCCTTTCACTGCAGTTTCAGTGCGTATATTTGAAGATGCAACTGCTTGGGAGTCATTTTCTTCTGTGTTCTAGCTGTGCATGAAACTATATTTTTGGTGCTGTTTCCTATTAAAATGCTACATTTCTCTTCTCCTTCCATTGCTGTATCTGTTGTCTGTTTATAAACACTGGCTTCTCTACTCTACTCTTTATAGAACATGACTTGGAATTTTTCTCTGTTACAGATATGACCAAGAGACATTTGTGCACATATTTTGATGCAAGTTTGCAACATTCTTTGGCGTATGTACCCAGACATTAAATTCCTGACAGATGCTTTTAGTTTGTGTAAGCAATGCTGAACTGTCTGCAATACTACTGAGCAAGGCCTTGCTTGTACTAGCAGTTGACAGGGGTTTCTTCTCCATATCCGTACCTCCACATTGTAAAACATTTAAATTCTCACCAGCTTTGGGGTATTTATTATTAACTTACTACCTTTTTTTTGGCGGTGAACTTGACTATCACTTCTTAAACATTAGGTTGTTTGTGGTGATAAATTTTGTCCATGCCTGACAAGCACTCTCCCACTGAGCTACATCTCTTGCCCCATGCTCTCATCTCAACAATATTTGTCTAAATATTTTTGCCATCTTTAAACTGATTGTTTTCTCTGTTGACTAACAGTTGGTGTACGTGAGATATTTTCTGCTCTGGCTCCTTTTCACTCTGTATTTTTCTTTGTTGAAGTTCTGCATTATGAAGTTATAAAGTCTCCTTTATATGACCAATGCTTCTTTTAAGAAATTTTGTTCTACTTTGGGATAATGAAGGTTTCTTCTGCATTCTGTTCTAGATTTCTACTTCCTCCTTTAACATTTGATTCTTTATATTACCTGGGTTGGTTTCTATAGGAAAGATTCTGTTTCATTTTTATTTTTCTGCCATGGGCATACCCTTCTCTCAGTCAGGTGTATTCTTTAATTTGTTTAATCCTCAGTTAGTGTGGTTACTGTTTTCATGCACCTTGTTTCTGGATCTGTTTCCTTGGTTGAACTGATCAGAAGTCACTTCCTTCTGATTTCCCTTTAGAGAATTTAAGTGGGCCCAGACTAGCAAGACCACTTTCGGTGCTGCTGACACATTGCAAATATCCATCTCAGAGGCATTTACTATGAATTTTGTTCTTAAGAGATGGATGGGGACTAGAGAGATGGCTCAGTGGTTAGGAGCACTGGCTGCTTTTCCAGAGGACCCAGGTTCAATTCTCAGCACCCACATGGCAGCTCACAACTGTCTGTAACTCCAGTTCCAGGGGATCTGACACAAATGCACATAAAATAAAATTAGTTATATATTATATATTATAATGCACATAAAATAAAATGTGGATTTTATATATATGGAGATGGCTGCATTTGAGCAAAGCTTCAATGCCAACCATAAAGAACACTTGCTAAATGACATTATTTGTGACTAGCGTAGACCACGGCCCCTGTAGGGACCTTGACCCATCCCAGACAAGGTGCATTGTGTGTTCAAGCACAGTGTGTAACAACTCATGCCTCTTGAATTACAGTCATAAAGGCAGCCACAGGTCTACACAGGTGATGTCTTCGCCCCCACCCTGTGGAGCCAAGCCACCTCTCCACCACCTATGAGTCCCACTCCATGGAAGTCATAAAAGAGGATGCACCAATCGTTTCCTTGGTGCAGTCGCAAATGTCACCACTGGGCAGCTTTTCAAAATGTGAGGAACGGAAAAGTAACAAGCAGACTTCCATCTTTCTGCAGCCAACAATGTCATCGCCCCAAACAGTATTTTTTATTTTTTTCAAACCAAGTCTTGCTATGTAGCTCAGGTGGGCCTCAAACTTGAAGTCTTCATGCCTGTAGGAAGCAAAGAAGCCCTGAGTGAATGGTCTGGAGTGAATGTATTGTTAACATGTGCATGGCCATGTAAAGGACTCCAACACCTCTGTCCCACAGGAGTGGCAAAGCCTTATCCAGACAGACACAAGAATGGCAAAACTTTCCTTGGGAGTCCAAGTGCCAATACAAGTGACCAGTGTGTGCAAAGACGAGCAACCGCAGCTTCTTCCTCTCCGCAATGTTCACAGCCTGAGACTGTTCAGCTACAGAGACCTCCTACCAAAACTAGCTAACCCCTTCCCCTGTGCTGCATCTGTACACGTGGAGGTTCTGGGTTGCTGGTGGTCATAGGTGTGGTTCAACAGAGTGCACACTCCCACCAGACCCCAGCTTTTCTGGACACATGCACCTCCTTTTCCATTCTCTCACTGCCTCTAGTCAGGATTCCAAGGACCCAAGTCAGCTGGTAGCTCCTGATTACATGTGTGCACCACCATGCATCACTTCCACTTTATCTTTTGAATGTGGAATGTGGATATGCAGTTGCTCCAATATCATCTACTGGAAATACCATCATCCATCCTGCATTGAACTGTCCTGGCATCTTCAAAAGACCATCCATGCTGGGGTGTACTTCTCAGTCACCTTCTGTTGACTGAATGTCTGCTTTATGCCAGCACTGCACCTCTCTTGACTATTCAGCACTGCAACAAGTATTGAAATCACAAAATGGGAGTCCTCCAACTCTGTCCTTCTTCAGAATTGCTTTGAATAGATATTGTTGTCTTGCCCAGCTTCAAGGTCTACCAGAAGAACCTTAGCAAGCATATGCTATATGAAAAATATACTTTGTATATATTGTTTTGAGATCTCAAAAAGCCCAAGGTGATGTTGTGATTTTATTAATTGAAGAATCATGTGTTTTGGCATCTATATGCTCCAGGTATCATGTATGCAACATGGTTCATTGTTTCCTCACATGTGGGAAATGAGGCTCAGAAAGGTTAGATGACTCCCCCCAACACTGAAGTGGATTCAGATGAAGTTCTGTTAACTTCTGGTATCAGTGCTTCATTACAAGGAGACTGACAGGTTGATTCTTGTGCTACAGTTCTCATATTGATGCTACAAGTTCTGTTTGACCTTGGTGAGATGCAGTGTTCCTGGGCAGAACAAGGACAACAGTAAATACTGGATTCTACAGCCTCAGTTAGAGGTAGACTATGCAATCATTTATCCTTTATAAAACTGTATAGATTTATTTTTAAATTGTGCATGCGCGCACGTGCATGCACGTGCAGTGTATGCAAGTGAGTAAACATGACTGTGGTGGGAAGAGGTGGTTGATTTCCTAGAGCTAGGGTTACAGAAGGTTGTAAGCCACCTGGCATGGGTGCTGAGAATCAAACTCAGGACCTTTGCAAGAGCAGTACACATTCTAAACCACTGAATCATCTCTTCAACCATCAATCATTTATTCTTTAACAATCATTTATAAAGAGTGTGCTTACTGTGCACCAATAATTATAACATAATCAAGACTAGACAATGTTATTGTTTCATGAAGTTCACTTTCCTGTATAACAGGCATAGAATAAGGAAATTCTCTCTCTCTCTCTCTCTCTCTCTCTCTCTCTCCTTCCCTCCCTCCCCCTCCCCCTCCCCCCCTCTCTCTCTCACACACACACACACACACAATTACAAGCAGGCATGATGTCCATGAAGCATCCCAAGATAATTGTGAATGCAAGCCCAACACATTTGTGGATGGCAATGTCAAAAAGCTGGACACCCTATCAATAAATAATTGCTCTAAAGAGAAGGAAAATACCCCATTATTAAGTGATCAGCAACAGCTACTTTATTTTAGTTGTGAGCCTAGCCTTTAACACATGAGCCATCTCTCCAGCCCAGCAACAGCTACTTTAGATGGCTTCTTTGAAGTGGTAAAATTTAATCAAGATATAAAGAACAAAAACTAATCCTCATCAAGAGCATTCTAAGCACAAAATCAAAGTCCCTGAAGCAGAAAAGGACTGTGTATATCTATCCTTAGATCTGACAGAAAACTGATATGACCTGAGTGTCCGGAAAGAAAGGACAGATAAGCAAGAGCTAGCTCCCAGAATTTGATGAGATTTATCTGAAGTACAATGAGCAGCCATCAAAGGATGTTAATAAAGAGTATAGTGGTTTGATTTATAGTTCATAAAACTCACTCAGACTGATTATGTAGACTAGATGAAGTAGAAGCAGGAAGTTCAGGTAGGAACTATTGCCCCCAAATCAAAGAAGGATGTATTAGGCTGGGTCAACATCACTGGAGATAAATGGACAAGTGAATGAAGGATGTATATTTTTGGAAGTGAAATTAACAGGTTAACATTCAAGTTTCTGGCTTAAAAAACTCACTGACTGCTGGCTCCATTTGGTGGAAAAGGAAGGATGAGAGAGGACTAGAGAATGTGCAGGTTAAAGATACACTAATTAGACACCTTAAGTTTGGACCTCCATATGGCAGCATCACTGAGATAGGAGGCAGGCTCTTTAGCAAGAAACACAGCTGAAGAAGAGAGTTTATTGTCAAGAGAAACCTGGCTGCCTTAGCAGTGGGAAAGTAAGCATCAGACTGTTGTTCTGAGGAGCAGAGACAATTACCAAGAACAAATGCTGCCGTTCAAACTCATCATAGCAAATCTTTGCTAAGTGGCCACGAGGGTCACATGAGGCTATTCTCATACATTAGGGGGCAGGAAAGTTGTCCCAGTGGTTGAGGATGCATACTACCCTGACAGAGGACCTAAATTTGGTTTCCAGCAGGCAGCTCACAGCCATTTCTAACTACAGCTCCAGGAGATCAGACTGACTTCTGCAGCACGGCAAACATGTACACACACACACACACACACACACACACACACACAAGCACACACACCACATACACACCATACAAGCATACACACCACACACGCACACACACACAGAATTAAAAATAATAAAACCAAATATTTTTTAAATAAAACGACATGAACTTGAAAAAAAAAAAGGAAAAAGGACATGGGTTAAAGTCCAGTGACTTCAATCAGGTTTAACCTTGTCAGACAGTTGTAAAGACTACATGTAATAAGTCATGTAAACATGTCTGGTAACACAGATGTAGGTTTGTACTACACATCTGGGGACTTATGAGTGATCAAATGGATGGCAGTAGGTAATACTGCTTTGCTGATGATTTGAAATAAACTTGGTTTTTCCTGCACTGGCCAGATCTTGCATCACTCAGGAAAAGCTGATCAGGACAAAATGATACTAAGGATACTGACATGTGTTCCCTGAGCTCCCATGTGGGTGAAGAACATTCCTGAGTCTCAGCAGATCTTTACCCTGATTATATGACCGCATCTAATAGCCGCAGCCTGGTTGCACTGGCTGCACTTTCTCTGCCACCGAATCCAAAACATTTCCAAACCATCTGTACATCTTGCCCCTTCCTTAAGAAGCTACTTGTCAGCGTTAACCCAAAACCTCAGCAATAATACACAGCACGGTTGCTTTGTATTCTCTCCCATATCATCACATAGACCTGCGGTTTCAACAATATTAGCATTTTTTTTCATTCCTTCACTGCCATTTTTAGGACAACTCAAATTTTCTCAAGTACCATGGACTTTTGCATTTTGTTCCTACAAAGGGTCCTTTGGTCTAGGACATCCATCTCTTCTATTCACCTTCCTACTTACCTATTATTTACATTATAGGTACAAATAAGTATAAATTTTCATTTCTCCTCAACCTAGTAGCTAGAATTCACTCCATCCTCCCCTACATTCCATTTTACTCTATGTACAAATCAATATAATTATTCAAAAACATTTACACACAGATATTTAGACTCTTAAGGTGCAAATGACAGAGCTCAAATCCAAGTAGCTGAAACAAACTAATTCACCTAACTAAGACGTCCAAAGTTAAGACATGGCAATATTAGGCACGTGAAGAGTGCTACTCCCATTCATCACTCTTATATAGGCTAATTAGGTTGGGTTCCCTAGAAATACAGTCAGGGACAGAGATCCTAATGACAGTGATTTATCGATCCTTTCAGAAAAAGGTACGTGACTGAAACAGGCTAGGACAGGGGACAAAGCTAAACAAAGGAAGTCCCGGGCCTTTACGGTGGCAAACATGGGTTAGCCCAACTTTTCCTGCTTTCTACACGCTGAAGAGGGGGGCCTTCCCATCTGGGCCTTCCCTGTTGACTCTTCTGATTCCACTCCAATGGTCACTATTGGCTTAAATGGCACATCTTTAGGAGAGAATCTCCTTGATGCCTTAGATAGAGCACCATCGTTTTCTCAAATAGCCTTTTCTTCCTATCATCACTCCAAATCTAATTCCTTTATGGTACATATCACAGTTTTTATTGAAGTATATATATATTTTCAAGATCTGATCCTTTATTTGTTGCTCTTAAAGACTTATTTTTGGCTGGACTCAGACTTAGAAGTAGAAACTCTCAGCGAGGACAGCCTACATCTCTTGGCATTCTGTTCCTGGTGCTTTTCTTTGGCTTCCTTCCTTCTCTTGGCCAAAAGTTTCGCATGTTCTGCAGCCTACTCATTTTTTTTCTTAGAGCATTGCTTCATCAGAGCAGTATGTCAACGTTTGTTTTGCAGGACACATAGAATCTTGGGTGCTCTGGTCCTGGGCTTCTTACCTTCTTTGTTTAAAGGCTTTCTGATGGCAGCTATCATCTTCTTTAGAGAGACTGAAGGTTTTTGATTCTGCTAGTTCTTTGGGGCTCCAACTGCCAAGGCACAGTTGTATCTGCCAGTCCAAGAATAGCCTTCTTTCCTTTTTTTTTAAGTTGAGACCACTCAGGTTGATGACAACATGTACTTCCTCTCTCCAGTTTTCCTTGGTGTGTAAGAATTCCCTTTACTCAATAGCAGGTGCACTGTGTAGTGGGCCAAGATGCTTTGCTTCATGGGAAAACTGGTTTGTCATTCCACCACTGATTTGGACCACATAATCCTTCCACTCTAGCCCAGAGAATTGTCAGCTACTTCTGTGGCCATGTACTTCTCATAGAAAGTACAAAGATCACATTCACTATTCACTTCAGTGAGTTTCTGACAGCTGGTGTTTGGGAAGGAAATATATAGCTTCATCTTGGCAGAGCCAATTGCCCAGGAGGTACCACAAAAAAAAAAGTTATTTATTTTTTGAGACCTCATATCAAGTAACCCTGGCTAGCCTCAAACTCACTAGATAACCAAGACTAATCTTGAACCTTTCTTTTGAAATTGCTTATGTGTATAGGTGTTTTGTTTGCACGTATAACTGTGTACCACTTACATGCTTGGTGTCCAGGGAGGCCAGAAGACGATGTCAGATCCCCTGGGACTGGAATTACAGATCATTTGAGCCTCTATATGGGTGCTTGGGCTTGAACCTTTGTCTTCTGGAAGTGCATACAAGTGTTCTTAACCACTGAGTCATTTTTTTCCAGCCACCTGACCTTGAACCTCCTGGTCTTTCTACCTCACTTCCCAAGTGCTGGGATTACAAGAATGTGCCACCACTACCACTCTTCTTCTATGTAGGGCTGGGGGTCAAACCCAGGGCCTCATGCATGTTAGGCACTCTACTAACTGAACTATATCCCCATTCCTCTAGTAGTCATTTATTGATTGCCTTCACCAGCAGGCTACTGTTCTAAGGCGGCAAGGGGCATGCATATCATTCTATTAATCAGGCATATACTCATTACTCAGTTCAGCGCTTTGCATGTAATATTCAATAAGCATCAAGTTAGTATTTACTCAATAATATTTTAAGCTCAGAGAGGCTTTTATTAACTTTTATGGATAGAGATAAAATATGTGTAATTTTCAAGTTTTAAGCAGCTCTCCGATGTAGCTCAGAGACAAAATAATTATCTAGCCTGCGTAAGACCCCTAGCATTGAAAACAAATACCAAAAAATAAAGTATTTTTAGAAATAAAAGAAAACTTGTCTTTTTCTTGCTTTTTGCTTGAAGAACTTACTTGATTTTGACAAAACTACTAGAAGGGGTCTGATACATATTTTTATCTATTTTCTGAAATATTCATCCTGAAAGCGAGGATTTTTCACGAAACAGCTCATTATTGTCTGTTCAAGTCTATACATGCGGCATGTGCTTTGACAGTGCTGCTTTGTGGAACTCATGCTTCGACAGGGAGAGCCACTGCTTGATTGAGTTCAAACAGCTCTATGGCTTGTTCTTATGGAGACCCTAGAGTGCCCCTTTACTCCGCGAGATCTGCCAATTTGAAAAATGCCAAAAATATGAGGCTCGGGGTTTCATCTGGAGCTGCAGGAAGGAATAGGAAATCAAAGAGAAAATTAGGCTAAATTGAAGTGGGTTAAATAGCAAGACCCTATCTCAAAACCAAAGCAGATTCAGCAAAATACTAGAAAAAGTTGAGAGATGAAGTTACAGGGGTCGGAGGTGAGAAGAGTTAGATCTCAGACAGACCGTATGTCCAGAAATGGCAGTTTTGGCTCAATTAAGATAGACTCTAGAAGGATTTCTGGTGGTTAGATAAAAGCCAGCATTCCTCAGGAACTTGTGAAACAGGTTTCTGTCCTCCAAAAGGAAGCATTTCCCTTGCCTCTGGCAGAAGGGGCATAGAGTTCTCCATTGACATTTATCTGTGGGGTCTATCAGCATATCACTGTCCACACTAGCCTCCAGGCTCCTATAGTCCCTATTCACAAGTACCCATGATACATTTCAAAGACCCTATGCTACCATCCTGGACCCTCTCACCCCCTCACATCTACCTCAAAGTCCCAGGCCTGGTCTAGATCAAGCAAGGGCTTCCTTCCCTTCAGCTGCTCATCTTCTTATAACCAACCCACTATTCTCTGCTATCCCTGCTTCCCTAGCCCTTGCCATGTCCAGTCTGCTGCCTTTTCTCTTGACTCTAGAATCTTCCAGATGCCTCTGAATATTTTCTCTCCTTTACTCACAATAAAAACCATCCCCCCAAAGGAACGGCCATTTTGGCAGTTTCTTTACTGCAGTTCTTCACAATCAAGACGTCTTAATAGAAAGTGAAATGGGTCAAACTTTTCTCCAGAAGACTCGAAGAATCCCTAATCTAAGAAACTGTGAGTATGATTTGAAAAGATGAAGAAAAAGAACTATGAAGATAAAGTCAAATTAATATGACTGGTCACTATGAGATAAGGCAAAAGGGCATGGTACATACTTTTAACCCCAGCACTCACAGGCAAAGGCAGATGGATGTCTGTGGGTTGGAGGCCAGCCTGATCTACATGGTGAGTTCCAGGACAACCAGGGCTATGTAGAGAGACCCTGCCTCAAAATATAAGAGGGTGGAGGGGAGGGTGAGAGAGAAGGGGAGAGAGAGAGAGAGAGAGAGAGAGAGAGAGAGAGAGAGAGAGAGA
>CABHPH010148705.1:0-35197 GCA_902168325.1 Peromyscus nudipes | reverse complement strand
GAGAGAGAGAGAGAGAGAGAGAGAGAGAGAGAGAGAGAGAGAGAGAAGAGGAAAAGACAGAAATGTATTGACACTAGAGGCAGAGATGGGTATGATATCAATAACTCAAGGAACATTAAGGAGGTACCCTTCCCGTTAGCCCTCCAAAGGACAAGCCTTGTGGACACCTTGATTTCTTACTTCCAGTCTCCAGGCCTATGATAAGATAAAGTCACCATCTGGCACTTCATTATGGAAGCCCTAGAAAATTGATACATATGGCATGCTAATAGAAGCTGGAATAGCTGGGCTGTAAGAGAGGTTTTGGGTAAACTGAGTCATTTGAGTTTCTTTTTGTGTATTTTTGTTTGTTTGTTTGTTTTGAGACAGGCTTTTTTTTTTAGTAGGTAGTACAGGCTGGCCTTTAACTTACAATCTCCCTATTCCAACCTCTCAAGTGCTGAATCACAGCTATGTACCCCTATACCCAGCTTTCTTCTCATTTAAAAAATATTAAAATGGAGGTACTCATAAACTAGTGCCACAGTCTTGATAGCAGTCTAACTTCCTTGGCTTGCTTATTCTAGTAGTCATTTCAGATGGCTACTTGTCTCTTCTCTTGGAGAGCATCAAGATGGTCTTACTAAAAATTTCCTAAGATTTTTCTGTTTTTGAAGCTTGTTTCTGGTTTCCACACATTCCCATTTATCAACTGTTCTGGCTGAACCTGCCCTTCCTTCCTTTTCTTTTTCATAGCTGAGCTGGTTCTTAAGCAGATTTATCACTTCCTGTTTCTGGTGCTCACAACCATCTTGATTTTTTGCTAAAATGTTTCATTCAGTCTGATACATAGAACCTGAGCTTCCTGAGGATATAACTTGTCAAAAGGCTTTAAATTAGCATTTAAAAAATCATCTCACAGATGGTTTATCTTCAATGTAGTATTAAACATATTCAACATTTGTAAAAGTAGAGAGAATAGTATACCAAACCCAACATATATATCGCACATATATAATAATTATTATGATTCTGTCATGCTTACATCAACCTATCCTGTATAACTTCAGGCTATACTTAATTATTAAAAATAAATTTAGACCTTTTGCCAATTTATGCCTGTGTATTTTATTGTGTAACTTTGAAAAATACAGGGTTTGTCTTACATAGCCATGATACCATTGTAACAACTTATATTCAGAGAATTTAAGATTCTACCCTTATCATTCCCACCCCCTTCTTCCCTATCCTTAGTACCTAAACTTTAGGGGTTTTTTTTGAAAGCCTGACTTACCCTTGTGTCTTTTAGAGCATATAAGAAAATATGCATGTGCATTCTTATTTAGCCTGTCTTCACACATGAAATTTATACCATGTTCTGTGCCTTATTTTTCACTTAATGTATTATAAGCTTCCCTTGATATTGGTAGGTAAAGAATCTCCCTTGTTTGCTGTTAATGCTACCTAATATCTTATTATTAATCACTTAATGTTCTATTAATATACATCTTGGTGTGAGTATAATACTGCATATTAATAATAATATGCTATGATATGCATATGCCAGTTTGTTCTTTGCCAATATGTCCTTGAAAAAATTCTTATGGGGCCTGTGAGATAGCTCAGTAGTTAAGGGCTTTTACTGCCAAGCCTCTCATGATCTGAGTTTACTTCCCAAGACCTACATGGTAGAAGGAGAAAATGACTCTCTCAAATTGTTCTCTGACCTCTACATGTGTACCATACTATGGGCGCCTACACATAGACACACAGAGAGACACACAGACACACACACTAGATAAATATAATTTAATTCTGGAAATGAGATTAATGGCTCAAAATGTAACCAAATCCCTTCTTCATAATCAGTTTTGGACCCTACTTCCTGTTTCCCTGGTAAAATTAAAGACAGAAGAATCAGCCTGATCTGTCCTTAAAATCTAAAATACCATATGAAAAGGGAGAATTTTCAGGCCTTTGGTGAGGCCCACTCAGAGAAAGTTACTTCTTCCTTGTCAAAAGATCAGAATCTGAGTTTCACCTCAGGTCCCTGTGAGGAGATGTGGCAGTCTAAGCCAGCTCAAACACTGCATACTACTGTCTCCTTCCTTAAGAGTTAATCTAACTGTGCCTGTCAATCACCTAGCCAGGAGACCACCCCTCAAGAAAAGCTGATTTATCTGAAAACATACAAGATGTGAGAGGAATAGTCATCCCTTAATGAGATAATGTACTTATAAATACCCAGAAGCCCCTCCTTCAAGTGTGTGTAAATTTGTCGCTGTGCAATCTGTCTGCTTTGAGTCCTAACTCAAGAAGTTTAGCTTTTTCTTTTCCCCTTTCTATGTCTTCTCCAGACACTGGCCCAAATCCTAAGTATGTTTGTCCTGAGAATGCCTTCTAGACATTCTTACTCCTTCTCTGAAGGCTCCTGCTCTTCCTGCCTACCTACTCCACACCCCAAATCTAGGTGCTTGTAAACATCCTTGCATTTATATTCATTTCAGTTTAATTAATAATGAAACTGGAAACAGCTCAATGTTCAATGAATGGATAATGGATAAAATGTAGTCTATTCATATAATGAAATATTATTTAGCAATAAAACAACATGAGGCACTAATATTCCCTCTAATTTTGAAAATATGCTAAATGAAAAGAGATAGTTGCAAATGACTATAAATTATGTGATCCTATTTATCCACAACAGGAAAATCCATAGATATAAAAAAAAGGTTAGTGGTGGATTTTGGCTCAGAGAATAGAAGGGGAAAAACGGGCAGTAACAATGAATGGAATGGGTGTTAGGTTTTGGAGAATGGGATTTGAGAGCCCACTGAGATGGATTTAGGATTTGGAGTTTATTATTGAAGGTATTAACATCATGGGAAGAAAACAGAAGTAACAATATGGCAGGCACACTGAGGAGAGTTCATACTCTGACATCTGAGGACAGCATGGCAAGGTCTCTGACGAGAGAGGAAACTTCATGTGGCAGAAGTAGGAGAGTCTTCTCTTACAGCTTTCAGAGGATAGGGAAGGCTTCATGGCAAGAGGGTGTAGCCAGGCTCTCCCATTCTCAGGCTGAGCGCAGGGAAGTGGGTGAGAACAGAATGGGTGGCACCACCAATACTCACTTCAATGTTAACTCACTTCCCAGAGTTAATGAGAAATTATGGCTCCAGATGTCTGTTAGCTAGGGGCCCACAGGCAGTAGTATCTCAGGAGGATGCCTGATGGTATCTGTAAAGGAGGCTACTGCAGATATTGTGAGGGAGGTTGGATTCTAACATTACATTTTTGTTTTGTTTCAAGACAGGGTTTCTCAGTGTAACAGCTCTGGCTGTCCTGAAACCAGCTCTGTAGACCAAGCTGGTCTCGAACTCACAGAGATCTACCTGCCTCTGCCTCCTGAGTGCTTCTGTCCAAAGGATCTACTATTATTATGAATCATACTGGTTGGACTTCCCAACAATAGTATACATTCCTTGAAGACAGGACCCATTATGAACCTTCTCTATAGCCACATAACCTACCAAAACAGGAACCTGACCTCAGAATTCTTTGCTCTTTGCTTTCATTCTATTCATCCTTTTTTTTTCTAGACAGGGTTTCACTGTGTAACAGCCTTGGTTGTCCTAGAACTAGCTCTGTAGACCAGGCTGGCCTTGAACTCACAGAGATCTGCCTGCCTCTGCCTCCCAAATGCTGGGATCAAAGACATGTACCACCACCACCCTGTTCCATCTTATTCTTTGTAGGACAATAGGACAGAAATGTGGTATAAGTCCAGAGTCACAGATTTAAATGCTGCCTTCCCTTTACTAGTGGAGTAAGCTTGATTCAGTAGTATCTCAAGTCTAAGATTCTCACTGCTAAGACAGGAATGATGTTTACATCAAAGGTATTATCTATCTATGATGACTCCATAGGCACGGCATGATGTAAAGGGTTGTGCAAAGACTCCATGGAGAATAGGAAAAGTCACCAAGTTTAAACATTTTTTTCCATGCTAGAGTTCATTTGTTTATTTTTTCTTGTCTGTCATATCTATGATTTTTTAAAAATAGGGCTGGAGAAATGGCTCAGAGGTTAAGAGCACTGACTGCTCTTCCAGAGGTCCTGAGTTCAATTCCCAGCAACCACATGGTGGCTCACAACCATCTGTAATGAGATCTGGTGCCTTCTTCTGGTCTGCAGTCATACATGCTGTATGCATAATAAATAAATAAATCTTTAAAAAAAAATAAAAAAAAATAAATTTTATATGTGGGTGTGCATGCCCGAAATATGAGCATACCAAAGGCAGAGGCAGGAATACAGCTGCAGTTGGAAGGCCAGCCTAGTCTACACAGTGAGCACCAGGCCAGTCAGGCTACCTAAGAAGACCTTGCCTCAAAACCAAACCAAATTAAAAAAAAAATACCTTTTACTTTTTAGAAAAGTTTTACATTTACAGAATATTTGAGCAGATGGAATAGAGTTCCTGTACACCTACCCCCATCATACAACTGCAAAATTCCCTATATTATTAACATCTTATCCAAAGAATCAATATTTACATTAACTGAAGACCATCGTTTGTTCAGATCTTAGTTTTTACAAATGTTCTTTTTCACATTCTAGGATCCCATCTTAGTTGTCATGTGTGCTAAGATGGTGTGCTACTGTGATCTCTGTTGCTGTGATAAACAGTGACCAAAAGCAACTTGGGGAAGGAGTTTATTTGTCTTACAGGTTGTTTCTGAGACAAAGTCTCATAACAGTATATAGGCTGGCCTCAAACACAGGATCTTCCTGCCTCTGCCTCCCAAGTGCTAAGATTATAGGTGTGTGTCACTAGGCCTTGTGAGGCTCTTCTTAATGAAGAAGGCACACTTATGAATAGAAAAAGAAATTCTAACTTGGTACGGACAATCATTAAATGGAAACTGTCACGACTTTTTGCTTTTTTGAAAGACGCCTCTTTTGTTGACCACGCTAGGTTTGAATTCCCAATCCTCTTCCGTAGTGGAGATTACAAATGAGTGCATATGCATTCCTTTAATCTCAAGAAGAGGTAGGTTGATCTCTCCAAGTTCTGGACCAACCAGGATTACATAGTGAGACCTTGTTGCAAAAAACAAGCACAAACCAATGGCTGTGGCTACTTTTTCAAATGGTTTTCATTCCTTATAGAGATGATTCTTTTACATGATTAGTACTAAGTGCTGATCCAGCATGGGAACAAGTAAGATCTCTATTTATTATAGTTCAGAATCAAAACTGAGGGCTGGAACAGAGGCAGACCTTTGTCAGAGTACTTGCTTAACATGCAAAACCCTGGGCTTGATCCCCAAAACTGTAAGAGTAGGAAGAAGAGGAAGGCAGGAAAGGAGGAAGAGAAAAATTACAATGTTCCCTTTTGTTGGTGGGCAGATAGCTATTTAAAAGATTGCTGGTCAAAAGATGAGAAACAGCCGGGCGTTGGTGGCGCACGCCTTTAATCCCAGCACTTGGGAGGCAGAGGCAGGCGGATCTCTGTGAGTTCGAGGCCAGCCTGGGCTACCAAGTGAGCTCCAGGAAAGGTGCAAAGCTACACAGAGAAACCCTGTCTCGAGAAACCAAAAAAAAAAAAAAAGATGAGAAATGGGGGCTAGAGAGGTAGCTCAGTGCTTAAGAGCTCCTGTGGTTTGTTCCAGATCTGGGTTCATTTCCTAGCACCCACATCAGGTGACTGTCAACAGCTTGTAACTCCAACTTCTCTAGCTTCTGCAGGCACCTGCACTAGCCTGCACATATCTGCCTCCCCCATATACATACACATAATTAAAAATAAATATTTTTTTAAAGATGATGCATAATTCTGAAAAACAAAAAGCCATTTCATGCTATTAAACTTGGGATTACATGCCTCATTAAATCAGTTTCAAGGAACAGTTCTCAGCATTGTTAATTTTGTACCAGTTCTTGTTAAGGAGCTCAACTCATAATGACACGGTCGATTCTGTTTTCTCATTAGTGACTGTTCAGTGCACAAGAGAGGAATAAGTTAAATGTGACCACTATGGAAGCTGTGTTATAATATAGTTGGAAAACAGAGTATAACTATAAGGACTATTAAGAACAAATTCTGTAAAATAAGAACTGTTAAAAAAGGGCAACATCATTAAGAAAACTGAAAGAAGCATATAATGTAGATATTTATGACTTGCTTCAGGTGAAGAATCAATATTTAAACAGGTAGATCCCATCTAAACTTATCTTTTATCTCAGTATGCTTGCACATAAATTATTTAAAAAACAATTCAAGGTTAACTAGATGCTCTGGGCTTTTTATTTGCTAATCTGTCTAACCCATTTATGTCAAGATCTGAACTGAGGCCATCTGACTCCAGGTTGCATTGATGACCTCTATGTCACCATGACAAAATGCCTGACAGATGCAACGTAAGCGAAGGAAGACCTTTCATGGCTCTGGGTTTCAGAGAGCTTCAGTCATGAAGGCACAACAGGCTGGCAGGAGCACACGCTGGAGATCATATACATCACAATGGACTAGGAAGCCAACAGTGAGGCTGAGACAGGGGTAGCACCTCCAAAAGCCCTCTCCTAGGGGCCCACTCTGTCATCTAGGGAAAAGGCACCCAAAACTTGAGCCTACAAGAAACATTTCAGATTCAAACTATAATACAAGTCTAGTGCTCCATGTACTCTGACCTTCCCTTTAGTTGATTTCATAAAATGCCCAATCAGCCGAGTACATTCTGAAATTAAGCTCACAGCAACTTTTACATACTTTATTTGACTCTAGATGTTTAGAAAATGTCCCTAGCAGGGAACCATAGACTCTCAACGTAATGTTCTCTTTGCACCAAGCAAGAGCACTTTCTGGACAATTTTGTTGAGTTTAATGATGCTGAAGATTCTTTTCATTTTAGAAAATGAAGCCAATAGTGTTCTAGAAGTAGCCTTTAGAATAATTGTGTAATGTTTGAAATGCACACAGTCGATAAGAGTGACACACAAAACAAGGAATGAAGTGAATATAACCAATTTATTTTTTCTCATCTGGAACGCTATCACCTTTACAGGATTGATGAGTGTTACTTCTATTCAGAAAATGAGTGTCATTATTGTGATTCTAACTAATAATATTAAATCAGTCCACAAAGTAGTTTCATATATAACATTTTATATGAGCCTCTCAACAAGGCTATGGGATAGTTTGTATCTATTTTCTGTGGTAATTAAGAATTTATGTAAATTGACTTATCCTAGCACATTCAGTCAAGAAATGGACAATAAGTGGAGTTTGACACACATTCCTACCAGATTCTGTGTGTTTCCACTGAATGGTGCTGTCAGGCGAATATGAGGACATACTTCTAGGGCTGTCTATTAACTTCAGGAGGGGTCCTCTCCCCTGTCACAATGAGCATAGATTGCTACTGACAATTCCAAGATATATTTGGTTTCCTCTAAGTTTTATAACTCAGCCTGCCTCAGAATCTTTGTATTTCATGGAATTCAGTTGTCAAATGTGGGAGACAGAGAACAGTGGGGCCATGTTGTTCCCACTCTGTGTTCACTATTGGGAACCATGGGGCAAAGTGCACCAATCTGAGAGATAAACAGGGGCTATTTTTTTCCTCAAATTTAAGATTCCACATGCATTTGGTAGAGTGCATGGGTATGCATGTATATACATGTTTGTAAGTGCTTATGTAGCCAGAGGTCTGCCTCAGGAGTCATTATGAGAGAGCCACCTATTTTGGTTTTGTTTGTTTGTTTTTGAGACAGGATCTCACTGACGAGGGACTTGCTAATTAGGCTAGACTCGCTGGCCAGTGAGCCTAGGGATCCATGTGTCTCTACCTCTCCAGGGCTGGAATTATATGCCATTGTCTGGCTTTTAAATACATACTTACAGGCTTGACTTCGGGTCCTTATGCTTGAGTGGTAAGCACTTTACTGATTAAGCCATCTCTGTGGTCCCCAGGTTCACCACACATTTTTGAGCACTAGTTAAACCACAAAGTACTTGCATATATGACACTCATATTTGAAAGCTCATAACTCAAAGGGGGTAAGGGGACATTCTACTTGGAGATGTGGAATTTAAAATATTAAATAGTTAAGATGGCATACTTTAAAAAAAAAAACACCAAAAACTTCATGAAAATAAAATTCAGATAAATAGCTTCTATATCTCTCCTGGCTGAACTGAAAACACTATTTGGATTGCAGTGTTGTCAATCCTGAACCAGCCTGTTTTTCCACAGTCTTTCAAGCACATGATGGAAAGAAGCAGTGTCAACATTCCGTTGACTCCAGTTGACAACTTGAAAGGGATATGAAAGATATGTTTTAATTATGTCACATCCTGACATTCTATCAAAGGTCAAGCACATAGCACAGAGCTTCTGTGGCCCTTTACCCGGGAAGATCATATTATCTCCACTTCACATTAGAACTCCTGTAACTACATTTGCAGGAAGATGAAAGAGTACAGAGAATCTAGAGGAGGCTGGGCGGGGGGACACATGCCTTTAATCCCAGCTCTTGGAAAGCAGAGGCAGATCTTCTGTGGCTTTGAGGCCATCCTGGTCTACAGAGAGAGTTCCAGGCCAGTCAGGATTACACAGTGAGACCTTTCTCAACAAACAGACAATGAGAATGTACAGCACTGGTCTCAGTGGTCTGTTCAACTTGTTTCAAAGAAACTGAAAACCTGAGTGAGACTTTCCTTCCCAGGTTATTTTTGTTCTCTAGCCTGCTTCTGGTTACCAAACACATGGGTAAATACGAATGACTCTGAACTGAGGTTACGCCTTTGCTTCCATTTCCTTAGGAAACAGTGGAGTAGATGGAGTCTGAAGGAAATTCTGAATGAGGAAACATGGAGAGCATGTTCCCTTCTTTCTCTGGTCACAGAGAATTTTGCAGAAATATCTGTACATCTACATCTCATTCATCCAATAAAGACTTTCTCAAGTGACTCCCAGCTTATAATGTGACAAGACCAAGACAATCCTTGCTGTAATGGGAGTGTATCATCCCCAGCGCCCAGTTTCTCACCATCCCCCACAGTCCCTGCGGCTAAAGAAACTTCTGTGCAAGCAGTGCAGGTCATCTTACCACTAGTCCAGTTCACACAAGCATGATTGTATAAGTCTGAA
This sequence comes from Peromyscus nudipes, assembly GCA_902168325.1. Lineage (NCBI taxonomy): Eukaryota > Metazoa > Chordata > Mammalia > Rodentia > Cricetidae > Peromyscus > Peromyscus nudipes. Next base: position 26,057 of record CABHPH010148705.1, on the reverse strand, counting down.
GACATGGGCAGAATGGAATGTTCACTGACAGAATGGATAAAAGCCACGAGTGGTATTTTATTCATGAGGATGCCAGCATATTTTTACCTTGAAACAGCTCCCCAAGTGTAGTGGATACCAGGATTTATAAGATTTATAGCAGTTTCATGAATTTGAAAAGATCTATGGTCTTGTTAGAGAGACACACTAATAATAACCATCAATAAAAGCTTATAGAGCTGGTTGCTGATACATGTCAACTAAGCAATTAAGAATCAGAGGCAGGAAGTTTTCAAGTTTAAGACCAGCTTGACATATTGAGTTGAAGACCAGCCTGAGTTACAAGAGCAAGAACCCGTCAAGAAAAACAGGTTATATGGAGAAAGAAAGACAGGAGTTGATGTTAGGGGATGTTTGATCACACTGTGAACCCCAAGTTAGCATTTGCCTTAATTAAATAAAATCAATCTTGGGTCAGGAGGTTAGCAACTAGTTGACAGAAAGTAATCATAGAGCATCAGAGGGCATCTGGAAGAGACAGAGAGTAGTAGGGAAGGGTTTTGAGTGGTATGGCTTTTTTGTGTGGGCGGAGCCTTAGGACACTCTCTTGGGGAGACATCAGCAAGGTTAGCTAGGTGCTACTCAACCTCTCTGAGTTAGCAGGTGTTCACCCCAGCCTTTGAGTCTTGAGTTTTATTTATAAACAGAACAATAGAGATTTAGTTAAAGCTACCTTTAGTGGCGGCAGCAGCAGCAGAGCCAGTGCCTGCCAGGCTGTGGCCTGAAGAGCCAGGCCACTGCCAAAGAAGCAGGCTAGTAACTGCAGAGTCAGCTGCTGACTGAAATAGCAGATTAAGACACAGTCACTGTACCATAGATAAAACAAAAGGTTGAAGAAATGGCTCAGTCAGTAAACTACCTGCTGTGTAAGCATGAGGACCCAAATTACATCTCTGGCACCAATGTAAAAGCTGAGCATGGAGGCATATGTCTGTAAACTCAGAGCTAGGGAAGAAAAGTTAGGAAAATGTCCACGGCTTGCCTGCAAGCCAGACTAGCCAAACCAGTGAGCTCTAGGTTCAATGAGGTATGCTGTCTCAGAAAATAGGGTGGATAATGATTTAAGAAAACATCCATTATTGACTTATGACCTCTCTCTTTACACACACACACACACACACACACACCATTGAAAGAGCAAACAAACAGAATACTACAAAAATAATTTTTTAAATTCATCAGCTATTATTTTCTAAGTCATGTTAAACATTTTGTTCATTGTCTTTAAGTACAAATAAGTTAGGATGCTGGTGAGTAGACACAGGGAGAAACATTTTTTTTTCTGTCAAATCAAAAAGAGCTCAGAACTTTATAACCCATAGAGGGGCTCATGACAAGTCAGTGGGTCAGTTAAAGACAGACACATCCAGAAGATATACAATATAGGGCTCAGGATATCAATATTGAATTGTGAATTTCATGCTCAGTGTTCTTCCAAAAAAAAAAAAAAAAAGGCGGGAGAAGCCAGGCATGGTTGAGCAATACTGGAATCCCAGCACTTGGGAGAGACTGAGATGGGAGGATTTCTGTTTGAAGCCAGCCTGGGCTACATAGTAAGACCCTATCTCAAGTAAAAATTGTGGGGCAAAGTGAACATTAGGAAGACACGTAGTATATGTTCATTACTTTGGCCACGGTAGTAACCATGCTTGTGTGCACATGTCAAAAATCATCAAACTATACGTATTAAGTATATGCAACTCTTTGAAATGCAGTTCTTTTTTACTCCAACTAATCTTTTATTTAAAAAAAAATAGATGTGCTGCAATCTACACACAAAGCATGGTGTTAGTGTTTTCCCAGTCCTAGAAGCTCTTGCTTGGTGGTAATTCCCACAGCCACAGTAATTCCTAGTGAATGAACACAAGGAAACACTACCACTCTCAAACTGGACATCCCCCTGGAGGTAAAAGAACGCAACACATTGTCCTTTATCTTGCCAAAAATGCAAGAACTACACTAAGTCTGGTAACCTGACTTCTGAGAGTTTTAGAATATATTTTTTTTAAAAAAGCTGAGGTTTTCAAAGCAAAAAACATATGCTCAGCTTTTCTCTGTTACCATGTTATCAGCTTCCTGTACCCACATAGCCCTTAGCCTTCAAATCCCTCATGATGTCCTCCCTACTGCCTGAGATCCCACAGACTGATGATTTAGATAAATTATGCATCCAATCTTGGCAGCCATCTCTCTTATTTGTAAGAAGATCAAGTAGTCCTTTGAAAAACACCTGAAGGACAACACTATTGCCAATGCTCACAAGTTTACAGTATAGAGAGCACTGAATGACAAAACTCAGCACAGACAGTACCCATCATACTTCCACAGAGCCACCATCCATTTCCTCTCCTTCTACTGCCATCTGCTCAATCTTCAGTCTTCATGGCTTCCAAGCTTCTACACACGATGTTTTCTCCATCCTTTCTCACTCTGTCTGATGGGAAAATCCATCATTACCCTTGGAGATACTGCTATGTAAAACAGCCTCCAGAAGTTAGTGGCCCCCTTCTCGGAGCTTTTATAAGCCTTGTTCTTATCTCTAGAGGAACACCTGCCACATTATGTCAAACTATATGGTGAATCTAAGGTCCAGGTCTTAATCATCTATCAATTAACATAGCCCCTGGAAGGGAGTATATATTCAATGCCTTTGAATAATGAATGAGAGTCACTGTCAAAATTGTCCTATATTTCTGTAAAAATAGCTTAATAATGTTGTTGACTTTCTTTTCTATAAGAAAGTGTGTGGCGCACGCCTTTAATCCCAGCACTCGGGAGGCAGAGGCAGGCGGATCTCTGTGAGTTCAAGGCCAGCCTGGGCTACCAAGTGAGCTCCAGGAAAGGCGCAAAGCTACACAGAAAAACCCTGTCTAAAAAAACAAAAAAAAAAAAAAAAAAGTGTGATAGGAGAAAGATTAAGAGCATGGTTATGTCAATTACCACAAACTTACCCAAAGAATTGGAGAAAAATTCCTAAAATCAGAATGTTAAGTATGGTTTTAGTGACAAAAGTGTTTCCTTAACTATGTGCTTTTTAAGTTCTCCTTTCTGTCACCAGAGCATAATGGAAAAATAACACCTAAGAGTACCCACTTTGTATCAAAAGAGTTTTTGCTTGTTTGCATAACTTGGGGAAGGTAAATCTAGGACCCTCATGCATGGGGGGAGGGAGCTATATCCCAAGCCCCAGAAGAGTCATTTTAAAAGATCTAGTCGGGCGGTGGTGGTGCACGCCTTTAATCCCAGCACTTGGGAGGCAGAGGCAGGTGGATCTTTGTGAGTTCGAGGCCAGCCTGGTCTACAAAGTGAGATCCAGGAAAGGCGCAAAGCTACACAGAGAAACCCTGTCTCGAAAAACAAAAACAAAAACAAAAACAAAAAATAAAAATAAAAAATAAATAAAAGATCTAAATAGAGTTGAGGTGTGCAGTGTTAGATACTTGCCTAGCACCACAGAGATCTCCGTTTGGTCTCCAGCACAACAAAAGAAAAATCCAAAAAGGATTTTATAGTTAAAAGGGACCTCTTGGTTAACCAACTTAATCCTTTACCATGCATGAGTCTCTATACAATGCCTGACAAATGCTCAACTATCACTAGAAACTTCCATTGTTGGAAAACACATTACTTAAGAAGGTATATGATCCCCTGTTCTGACAATTATAATGCCCAAATCATTAGCCATCAGCTGAGTCTGTCCATCCTTTCTAACGTCTTTTAAATTTCAGTCTTTGCTTCTTAAACCCAGGGCATACTCCTTCCTTATATAGCACTATAAAGAACAACATACAGCTATATAATTATCCCAAGGCATTTCCAGTTTCTCTCAACTACTTTCATATGCCATATTGTTCAACTTTTCACCAAACTAATTTATGCCCTCAAGATACATTCCAATTTGTCTTTAATAAATTCTAAAGAGAAGTTTGGAACATACCCCAAGTGAGACCTGCCCAATGTAGACAATTTTCTAGAACAGCACTAACATATGTCTAACATACCTCTCATCCTTTATTCCATACTGTTCAAACTCATACTGATCCTTACCTGAGCACAATTGTACCTTGGCAATGGTTAGCAGTAAGAGGATAGACAAAGCCTGGGTGTGACCAGAGACAAGAGAACTGACCTAATTCTGAAAATGGCTCTCTAGCTGAGAGGCAAACTGCCTAAGCTGTTGCTGTGTCAATGACATTGTAGCGTTCTAGACAGGTGAAAAGCAACATTTGACATGGCTAGTGACAGCATCAGGTACCCATTAGGTTTTGGATCTTAGTCATCAGTTGCAAAACATGAGAATCAGGACTGAATCCTCAGGACAAGAGAAAGCTTGAGGTAAACTGAAGTCAAGAACACTAAGGTGGAAAGGACTACATTAAGAGGAAACAGGTAATAAGAATTAAAGAGGCTTGGGGCGGGGGTCATAAAGTCATTGAATTCTATCATTTCCACTTTTATAAGCATTAGCTGCTTGTGTAAAAATAGAGATAATAACACATCCTTGGAAGAACTATTGCAGGATAATGTGTGCAAAGTAGGAAATGTGATACAAGATACTATCAGACTACTATCAGGATAATGTGTGCAAAGTAGGAAATGTAGTTAGTGTTTATTAAATGTTACCACACATCAGCTTGCTGTTTGGCCAAACTGGCTAGCCAGCAAGCTTTGGAGATTGAGAGACAAGCAGACGCTGTAACAGGCTGTTCAGTCTTCTGTCAGAGATGAGGCCTCAGTTTCAGTTTCCTGAAAATGAGCAAGCAGTTTCTGAAAGAACCACAAACAAAGGGCAATCAATCTTCAATGCCCCTGACAGCAGGGATGAGGGAGATAGCAGGTACTGAGCCTGGGCCATCCCTTACAGTATCTCAAGGCAATGATCAATAGGGGCAAATCATCTACTCCCCCGTGGAACTTGCCCAAACTTGCCCAAAGAAGATAAAACTGTAGCCATAACAAGCCCCTACTAGCCCTAGCTAATTAGAAATGTACTAACATAGGTGCCACTTGCTTAAGCCAATCATAGAATGATCTAACTGCCTTAAAATTCCTTTAGCTGTGTATAAATGGAGACTTTGGGCTTCTCTCAGGGTCGCCATTCTGTCTTTGTGTCAGATGTACGGCCCCAGCATGCTGGAACTCTTGACATAATAAACGTTCTTACTGATTACATATGTGGATGGTGGTCTTTTGTGGGATGGCTCTAGGACCCTAACAGGGATCTGCCTGTCTCCACTTCCTTCTCCCAAGCACTGGGGTTACAAGTGCTCACCATCATGGCTGGCTTTCTGTCTCTCTGTCTCTCTCTGTCTCTCTGTCTCTCTCTCTGTCTCTCTCTCTATCTCTCTCTCTGTCTCTCTCTCTCTCTGTTGTTGTTTTCAATACATCCCAACTAAAGTTTCCCCTTCCTCCCCTCCTCCCAGTAACCCCCAGATCCTCTCCTCCGTTTCCCTTCAGAAAATAGCAGGCCTCCCAGAGATATAAGCAGAACACGGCAAAAGAAGATACAGTAAGACTAAGCACAAACCCTCATATCAAGGCTGGGTGAGGCAACACAGTAAGAGTTTGAAAAGCACAGGCGGGTGAAAGAGTCAGAGGCACCTCCATTCCCACTGTTGGGAGTCCCACAAAAACACCAAGCTAACAACCATATCATAAATGCAGATGGTCTCGCTCAGACCCATGTAGGCTCAGTAATTGCTGCTTCAGTCTCTGTGAGCCCCTATGAGCCCAGCTTAGTTGATTCTGTGGGCTGTGTTCTCCTGGTGTTCTTGACCCCTCTGGCTTCTACAATTCTTCCTCCCCCTATTCTAAGGTGTTCCCTGAACTTCAAGGGGAGGGACCTGATGGAGATTTCCAATTTGGGCTCTCTCTGCCTGCCTAATGTTTGGCTGTGGGTCTCTTCATCTGCTCCCATCAGTTGCCAGTGGAGGCCACTCTGACGTAGTAGGAAATCTAGTAGAGTCATTGTATCTAGGGTACATTAGAATGAAATAGTTTTTTTCACTGTATCTAGGGTAAACATCAGAATGAATAGTTGTTTTCTAGAAGTACTTAGACCTTGAAGAAATCATTGTGAAAGATGGTGATTGTTTTCTGTTATCTACACAGTAATTTTGTGAAGGTGGTTTACAGCCTGTCTTAGGGTTTCTATTGCTGCGATGAAACATCATGACCAAAAAAGCAAGTTGGGGAGGAAAGGGTTTATTTGGCTTACACTTCAGCAATGCTATACATCACTGAAGGAAGTCAGGACAGCAACTTACACAAGGCAGGATCCTGGGGGCAGGAGCTGTTGCAGAGGCCATGGAGGGGAGCTGCTTACTGGCTTGCTTTTGCTTCCCTTGGCTTTCTCAGCCCACCTTATAGAACCCAGGACCAACAGTCCAGGGATGGCATGACCCACCATGGGCTGTGCCCTCCCCCACTGATCACTAATTGAGAAAGTGCCTTACAGCTGGATCTCATTGAGGGATTTCCTCAACTGAGGCTACTTCCTCTGATGACTCTAGCTTGTGTCAAGTTGACACACAAAACCAGCCAGTACAACTGACCCCTTGTCAACTTGACAAACAAACCCATCACTATTAAGTCACATCCCTTCCTTTCTTTTTCATCTCCAAGATCTCACATTAAAACCATAAACAATTTTAAAAGTTCCCAGTCTTTACTAATCCAAACACATTAAAATTTAGTCTCTTTTAAAATATCTAAACTCTTTTAAAAGTTCAAGTCTTTCAGCTGTGGGCTCCATTAAAAAATCAAAATTAAATACCTTCAAGAGGGAAGAACCAGGGCAGTGTTACAATCTGAACCAAGCAAAATCAAACTCCAACAGTATAAATAACTCAATGTCCAATTACCTGGGATTCACTTATGATCTTCTGGACTCCTCCAAAGGGCTTGGGTCACTTTTCCAGCTCTGCCCTCTGCAGCACACAGTTTATCTTCTAGGATCTGGCTGGCTCCACTCCACTGCTACTACAAGTTCCATCCATTTGCCTGCAAATTTCATGATGTCATTTTTTTAACAGCTGAATATTATGTAAGTGTATCATATTTTATTCTTCAGTCTAGGGACATCTGGGTTGTTTCCAGTTTCTGTTTATTATGAATAATGGTGCTACAAACATAGTTGAGTAAGTGTCTTTGTGGTAGGATGAAGTGCCCTTTGGTTATATGCCCAAGAGTGGTATAGCTGGGTCTTGAGGTAGACTGATTCTCAATTTTCTGAGAAACCGTCATATTGATTTCCAAAGTGGCTGTACAAGTTTGCACTCCCATGAGCAGTGGAGGAGTGTTCCCCTTGCTCCACATCCTCACCAGCAGAAGCTGTCACTTGTGTTTTCTATCTTAACCATTCTGACAGGTGTAAGATGGAATCTCAAAGTAGTTTTGATTTGCATTTCCCTCATGGCTAAGGATGTTGAACATTTCTTTATGTGTTTCTCAGCTATTTGAGATTTCTCTGTTGAGAATTCTGTTTAGATCTGTACCCCATTTTTTAATTGAATTATTTGGTTTGTTGATATCTAGTTTCTTGAGTGCTTTATATATTTTGCATATTAGCCCTCTATTGGATGTGGAATAGGTGAAAATCTTTTCCTATTCTGTAGGCTGCTATTTTGTCTTATTGACGGTGTCCTTTGCCTTACAAAAGCTTTTCAGTTTCCTGGGGTCCCATTTATTAATAATTGATCTTAGTACCTCTACTATTGGTGGTTGGATTTTATATGGGTTCTGGGAACAAAACTCAGGTCCTCACACTTGCACTTTATTCAATGAGCCATCCATCCATCTTCTTAGCCATATATATATATATATATATATATATATACATACATAAAGTATATTTTTGGAAAGCTAATCAAAGGTGATATAAATTAGTTGGAAATGGCTTGTAAAAAAGCATGCTATGTGATTTCTTAAGACAAATGTATTTATTTATAATATGGCTATAACAAATAACAAGTATTTAGGCTTTACTTTTAAAAACTGGAATAACTTTATCATAAATGCTTGGAATAAAAACTTTGTAAGTGGCAAGGCCTGGTGGCAAATGTCTTTAATCCCAGCATTCATGAAACAGAGGCAGGTAGATCGAGGTAAGTTTGAGGCCAGACTGGTCTACATATTGAGTTCCAGGCCAGCCAGGGTTACATAGTGAGACTCTATCTGAAACATTTTTAAAAAAATATATAAACTCAGTATCATCAATCATGTCATAATTTTCTACATGGTTTACTTAGTATTTGCTGCAACTCCTTTTGTAGGTTCTTTATCCAGCACCTTGCTCTTTTTCTTCTATTATCTAATTATCTGAAACTTTAGAGGAGCGGGTATCACCCAATGAGGGTATGTGACTGCTCTGGTCCTATGGTTGAGATCCAAAGAACTGGGAGTGACATCATCTTGTACAATAAAATGCTCCTCTTGGTGAGCAAAAGGCCTACATAAGAAATGCAGATTTGAGGAGCTGCAGTCCAGTTCATCCACTGTCTCATTCACTCCAGCTTAACACAGCATCAATTGGTGGCTGTCCTGAAGGATCTTCTCTGAAGTCATTGTATGGTAAGGAATCTCAATTGCCCTTTTAGATTCTGTGAGATTTAGATAATTGAACAAGTTTTTTAATACAGACCATTTTCTACCAATATTATGCCATTTTTAATTGTAAAATGTTAAGGGGAGGTGAGTTTTGCTAAATATAAAATGTAGCAATAAAATAAATTTATGGTAAGAAAGTCATGAATCATCTATTTTTATGATGAAAGCTTCTTGGAATACCTTTTCTAAAAGCCACCTGAAAGTACAGAGAATTGATGAACTAATTAGTATGATACTCTTTAGTAACTTCCTTATTATTATTATTCAAAAATTTTTAATAACAATAGGCGGTGGAGAGACAATAATCCTGATGTAAAAAGTCAACAATAATTTATCATGTGTAGCATATGTTTATTTTCCTGTAGGGTATCCTTATCTATATTTTAAATTTTGTGGCTTCTAAGGAGCTTAGCCTGCATACTAAGGTTGCAAAATTTTCCTTTCACTGTTGAATATTCCTCTTACACAAAGAACAGCATTTTCTAATCTTTAAAACTGTGCAGGCGTTTAAGGATGCTTTATGGTCATTTGAGCTCTTTTCATGGCATTCCTCTATAAGAAGTCCATCTTCCTCAAAAGAACAAGAAATAAAGCAGAGATGTCACTAGGTCACCTGAACTGATAGGACTAGACATCAATGCTCCTGTCCACCAGCTACAGTGCTTGTGTCTGACTGCGCCCAGATTTTCCTTGGTTACTCCACCGACAACTTACAGTGTGCAGTGAAAAGAAATATTGCAGACTATAAGTTTTCTTATGCTACTTTTAAGGATGCAGTTTCTTTTTTTTTAATTCCTATTGTGTGTGTGCCACTTAAAAAGTAGAATAGTTACTGTTTTTTAAAAGTGCTACTATAATAATAATGTCTGCAACTGTGGACCTACAGATTAAGCCAAAAATATGCATATTGACTTATGAGCAAGAAGAAAGAACTAGAAGTTATACTAAACCATAGTTGTTAAGTTGAAGCTATAAGATGAAGACACTCATTCAAACCTCCAAGAACAATATAGAAGAAATTGATTTTTAAAAGCTTTGACACATACTTTTTATGTGTGTATTATCACACACATGTGAATATGTGCATGCATGTGAAGGCCAGAGGTCAGTGTTGGATGTCTTCCTCTATCATTCTCCACCTATTGTTTTTGAAACTTTCCCAATGCTAGAATTACAGGTGCACTGGTGCTGTGCCCAACATGTTTATATGGGTGCTGGGGTCTGAAATTAGGTCCATTCTTATACAGCCAGCACTTTACTAACTGAGGCATCCTCCTAGCCATGACACATTGTTTTCATTGTAAGAGGTGTGTACATTATTAATACAGTAAAGATATCAAAATTAAACCTTATAGTTTGACATGGTGGTGAATGCCTGAAACTCCAATGTGCTAGGGACCAAGGCAGGAGGCTCATAACTTCAAGCTCAGCTTGGGCTACATAGCATGATCTTATCTCAAAAATAAAAATAAAATACTACAAATTTAGTATTTATGGTTATTATGACAGCATCTGAAAATAAGCTTAATCATGAAAATAGTGCTTTCTCACTAAACAGTGATAATTTACCTAATTAATAGATTAGTGAATTTCAAGCCTATTATAAACACTTAGGCATAGCCAACATAAATATGGGAAGAAATGATAAAAAATGTTCTTCATTCATCATGTGTTTTAAATTTCATGTTAAAATTTGCACAAGAAATTCAGAAAGCTACCTAAGAAAGCCATGTATCCAATTTCTCTAAGTTAGGTGTACATGTTATTTTACTAATGTATCTGTTATATAAAAGGACTAATTCCAAAGACTCATGAAAAACAACTCAATTGATCACTATGACATCAGCTAACTGCTGATTGCTTAGGTGGCTATGAACAATAACTACTAGGACTTTAGAACACTGATGGTATCTTAAACTATCTCAATGTTGTTTCTCCTTTTAGTAAAGATGATGTCTGAAAAAGCCATGGCTAAAGTAATGATCATCATGCTGGCAGTTTGTCTTCTTACCCAAACAGATGGGAAACCTGTTAAGTAAGTGCTGCAGCCCATTCTGCACTGGGAAGATGTGGACTTGAGGTTTTGTGGTAGGTTTTTATGATGTGGACATGGGGCTAATGGAGTGGCTCTCTCTTTCTGTTCTTCCTAGGAAGAGAGCTGTCAGTGAAATACAGCTTATGCACAACCTGGGCAAACACCTGGCCTCTATGGAGAGGATGCAATGGCTGAGAAAGAAGCTGCAAGATGTACACAATTTTGTTAGCCTTGGAGTTCAAATGGCGGCCAGAGAAGGTGGTTACCAGAGGCCCACCAAGAAGGAGGAAAATGTCCTTGTTGATGGCAATCCAAAAAGTCTCGGAGAGGGAGACAAAGCTGATGTGGATGTATTAGTTAAGGCTAAACCTCAGTAAATGCTGATCTACTAGAGAGTAAGGGGCAACATTATATGCTGCTACCTTCTCAAGCTCTGTGAAGATCACCAAGTGCTAATACTTCTACTGTAATGAAAATCCAGAATTTTTTTGATTCTACCTTTGCTCATTTAAGGTCTCTTTCAATGATTCCATTTCAATATGTTCTTTTTAAAACATGCTACTGCAGAACTTATAAAAGAATAACTTACATATTTCCACTTCTCTCCTTAAATAAAAAATAAAACTTTCATGATCATGAATCAAATTAGTAGTGTTTCTTACTTATTAAAACTATTTCTCAGGTCTGGAGGCTGGCTCAGAAGTTGAAAGTGCATACTGCTCCATCACATGACTTGAGTTGGTTCCCAGGCCCTGCATCAGGTGGCTCACAATCACCTGTAAGTCCAGTTCCAGGAGGATTCAATGCCCTTGGCCTCTGCAGGAACTTACACTCATACGCACATACATATAATGTAAAATAACAAAAAATCTAAATAAATCCCATGTCTCTTATCATGACATATACCCAAATGGTTTTATTGACATGAATTTGTAAAATAACACAAGAAAAAATGTCCTTAACTCATTTACCTCAGTTCTATATTTTGAACACTGCCTATTTTTAATTCCAGAGTACTAGGTCCCCAAGTACACACTATCTGGGCATTGCTCTCCCCTTCTTTTTAGAAAACTCAATGAAATACTTAGGAAATGGAGTAGAAAGTGGTCTAAGACTTGACTACAAAGCATTTGACATTACATAAACTCAGAGTATATCTATACTCTGAACTCCAAACTGCAAGGAATAGAAATACAGGGTTTATCCATTATTTACCAATCCTTATTTAGTGTCCATTATGGGTGTATACCCATTGTCTTGCATTGCACAGACATGGTTCTTGTCTCCATAGAGCCCCCAAATTTAAGCATTAATTCATAACTTTGAGGAGTTCTAAGCATGAAAAACACAATATACTACAGGGGTGCAAAATATGGAGCCTATGATATTTATTTAGATAAGTGATATACAAAATGGAAATATTCCACACTCTTCTGTCTATAATGATAGTCACATTCACGTTCATCTAAAATGTGGCTAGTATAACTGTGATAGTTGATTTAACATTATGATTAATTAATTTAAACATCAGGTTGTGGTCAGTATTAGACCTCTAAGCTGTAGGTCCTCCAAACACCTATAGGTTTTCACTTCTAGCCATTTAGCACCATAAATTAGATACTATATATACCTTGATAAAAATCAAACAAATTTGTTGTTGTTTTTTAAATAGTAAAACTTACTATTTAGAAGTTTTTATTTAAACATATGTATGCTTTATTTAAAAAATAAAGATAAAAAGGTTGGTGTGGTGACATATGCCTTTGATCCCAACACTCAAGAGGCAGAGGCAGGTAAAGCTCTGTAAGCCTGAGGCCAGCCTGGCCTAGTTATCAAGTTCTAGCCCAATCAGGGCTACATAATGAGAGTGTCTCACAAAAATAAAATGGGCAGATACTACTTATTGGTCAGGTTATGCAGTAGTACTTTCTTGTCAGTCCTTCTTTGATCACAAAGCCTGTTTTTACCCACATTCTATTTATTCTCTCAACCTGAAAAATTCTTTAGATTAACTAGTCTAATGTTATATTTTCAAATATTTTCTTTTGCAAGATATGGAATCAGTCTTTTTAGCCTAAGCCCAATCTCCTCATTTTCACGTTTATGCTAGTAAGTATCTAAATTAGTTTGGAGAATGAAATTGATATTAGAATGAACCAAAAGTATTTTCACCTAAATTAACTAGAAATTAATTAATTAATTGTTTTTTTTTTTTTTGAGACAGGGTCTCTCTATGTAGCTCTGGCTGTCTGAGAACTCTCTATGTAGACCAGGCTGGTCTCAAACTCAGAGACATGTCTGCCTCGGCCTCCCAAGTGCTGGGATGAAAGGCATGAGCCACCATGCCTGCTAACTAGACACTTATTCACATAAAATCACCAGAATATGACTACTGGGTATGTGAAGAGGTTTGTAGGGTTGTCATGGGCTCCACTTCTACCAAATCATCCTAAGTTTGTCTCCATTCCAGGCAGCCAGGAGTATGGGAATACTATGGATGGGCCAGACCTGGAAAAGCTGATATTATTTTTTTTAGACACAATTGCAAAATTAAAATTACTTATTAGCTTTAGGACAAATTATCATCTTTATTATCATTATCTCATCTAGTCCATCAGCACTGTAAGATTCCTAATTGACTCTCATCTCCTTTTATGCTTTTTAAATAGGTTACATTTTCTCTGGATTTTATGTAGCTCATGTTGATTAATAAATACTTTACAAATCTGTGTCTATCCTGAAGGGTACTTAAAGTTTTATTATTTTTCTAGTTGAATCTTTTTGTACAGAATAATATTCAGTTTTCTCCTACATGTTGTTAGATTCCTTTATTAATTAAAATTGTGTATCTTTTAATGAAATTTATTTTTCTAGACCATTGATCATGCAAAATAATGGCACGTTTATCTCTTTTCTCTCTCATTACACATCTCAGCTTCTTATAGTTTTACCCAGTACCTATAATTTTTATTTTTAATTTATAAGGGATGATACTATTCTTCCTTAGTCTATTCTTGACCTTAAAAGTGATATCAATAGGGGCTGGAGAGATGGCTCAGAGAATAAGATCACTGACTGTTCTTCCAGAGGTCTTGAATTCAATTCCCAGCAACCACATGGTGGCTCACAACCATCTATAATGAGATCTGATACTCTCTTCTGTCATGCAGGCAAACATGCAGACAGAACACTGTATACATAATAAATAAATAAATCTTTAAAAAAGTGATATCAATAATTTCTCCAGAAAAGAAGGATTTTAACATACTATCACATTCCCTTTCATAGCTGGGTCTGCAAAGGGCTCTTTGTAAATATAAAGAAGCACTGGACTTTATAAAATGCTTTCCTTATAAACATATATACTTTCCACTTCCTGTATGTTAACTTCATAAATTAAATATTTTATGTACCTATAATTAAGTGTACATAACATAAATTAGTTTTTTTTAGCTTTTTAACCACTTTATTAATTTATTTTGTTTTTTCAAGAGAGGGTTTCTCTGTGTAGCCCTGGCTATCCTGGAACTCACTCTGTAGATCAGGCTGGACTTGAACACCTGACTCTGCCTACGGAGTGCTAGGATTAAGGGCATATGCCACCACTACCCGGCTTATAGCCACTTTATGAAAGAATCCTTGAAATATAAATTTTATATTTCACTTTTAATTTTAAGCTAGCAAAGAGTGAAATCATGCATTTTACAAGTGAATACAACTGGAAATCACGTTAAGCAAAATAAGCCAGGCTTCAAGATAGGCATCTCATATGCAGGATGTAGAAATTTGTGCATTTGTATGACATGAGAGGAGAAATGGAATTATGAGAGGGTAAATAGAGATCTATGGGAAGAAGGAATAAGAGAAGGCAACGGAATACATTGCTTTTCTTCATAAATAGAGAAGTTTATATTTATTACAATCTTGTGTAAATATATATGGTTTGTTTAAAAGACTGTATTTGTGTATAGGGGTGTGTGTATGACTAGAGTCGGAGTTATAAGCAGTTGTGAGCTGCCTGATGTGGGTGCTAGAGTCTGAACTCAGGTCCTCTGGAAGAACAGCAAGTGCTCTTAACTGCTGAGCTATTTCTCTAGTCTCACTTTTTAAAAAGAAAAATATAAAAATGAGCATCCACTTTTCACGCTTGAGATTATGTAGTAGCATGCTGCAGTACCTTAGAATTTCAACGTAGGTTCTTTGATCACACACCATCTTTTTTTTTTTTTTTAACCATATTCTTGTTTTAATGTATTCTCTTGGTTTTTATTCTAGTTAACCACATATATAGGCATTTTAAAAATGAACACCTAATTCAATTTTTTTCAAATATCTGTCTTTGTAAATCATGGAGTCTGTCTTTCCCATATTCCTTTTCTCACCATCTACCATGGCTAAGTCCCCTATTTCCCATTTTAAAGGTTTTTGTTTGTCTTTTGCTAGTTAGTATCTAACATAACAGAGTGATATATATGAATTATTTGGGATAATAAATTGTTTGATTGGGATGAGACCACAAGCTCAACTACCCTGTCTACCTTTTAGTCCCCAACCCTCTATCACCAGGAGACAACCTTGGATTATTGGAACTCAGTTTCACCCTTCCTTCTTCGGAGATGTCTGAACTCCTCTTTGCATCAAAGGCTGCTGGTATGGACCCTTGAAGGGCAAATTCTGTTCCACACTTGGAAGCTACCCTTTTCACTGTGGCATCCTTTTATTTCTTGACTGCTGTGTCTCGGGGCCACAAACATGCTAAGTACACGCTGTAAACATTGAATTACACCCCAGTCATAATTTATTATCTTGATCTCAGGATGTTTATGAAGTAAGACATTTGGATATTCAGGGTAAGGTGGTAGATTAGAAGCTGCCTCTGTGAATCTGTGACTGAGAAGAGAAATAAATCACAGACCCTCTTTTAAAGAAAGGACTCCCCAGTCATCCTGTTAATATTTGGGGTGGGAGAGGGCCACCAGACACTATCATGGAGAAAAGCAAGGTCAGATGTGGACATATTAAGAAATTTAGACAGTAGGGAATTTGAGCTGTGAAGGCATGATGGTTCTACTTTCTGAACCAAGGAGCAAACTCAGTAGCATGAGGATCACAATAGAGAATTATAAGCCCAAACTTGTGGTCAGAAAACTGCTCATTGAAAGCTCTGCGCCTAAGCACACTAGATCACTTGATTTCTGGAGTATCTCCCCAACTCCACCCCCAGGGTGATTGACTTCTAGGCAGAATCTGAAACTACCGAGACAGGAGTGCTGGCTTCTCTCTGTTCTCTCTCTCTAGTACAAATCTCAGATCTCTATTCCCCCTGCTCTCTGAGACATGTAGGAGATACCACTTGGCTTGCATATTAGACACCCCTACAAACACACATCAAGGATTTTCAAGTGAAAACCTTCTTCCACAGGTTGCAAAGCTGTGACCAGCTTGGCCCCTGCTGAATAAAAAAGGGAAGTTCCTAAAATGAATGTAACGTCGAAACAAACAACAGGCCGGCTCAGCACTCTGCTAGTTTACAGCACCAGAGTGAATGGTAGGAAACCCAAGGAAGTCCAGCTAGAAGCATACCTCCATCTGGCAGATTCCCAGAGACCGACATAGAGGCCTCTCCAATTTATTGTTTTAGAATTAGCTTCTTTTTCTCATCTTTTGACGTTTTTGCAATTCATTATGATTTCAAAGGATTTAGAACATATTTATCCCTCATTCTCCCTTCAACTACTCTCCCCACCCCCACCCCCCAATCTTCTTTCCAACTTGATGTCTTCCTCTTATATTCCACCAAGTTTAACAAGTGCTACTGGCGTGCACACAGGTTGAGGGTGCCATCTACTGGAGCATGGGTAACCTACCAGGTTACTCCACAGAAGAAAACAGCCTCAACTATTCCAGGAGCATCAACTGCCTACAGTGCCTCAGCTACGAGGTGGGGGTCTCATGAGTTGTTTCCCTCTTTACTTTGGAGCACTGACTGGCTTGATCTTGTACAGTTTTTTATGCTGGCAACCACAAGTTCTATGAATTCATGAGTGAAATAGTCAGGTTCAAAAGACATTTTGCAACAATCTTCTCATGTCTCTGGATTTTCCAACCTGTCTGTCTCACTTTTCTGCAAGGTTTCCTGACCTTTTAAAGTTAGGTGGTGAGATACAGATGTCCTGTCCAGGGCTGAGTATGGCATAGTTAATTATTCTCTGCAGTTTGGCCTGTTGTGGTTTTCTATATTAGCCACCATTGCACACAGAAGCATTTCTGATGAGATTTGAGAGTTGTACTATGGGTATAAGTATTTAGAAGGCAGTTTTGATACTATGTTCCTTCAATAAAACAGTGGCAGTAGGGTCTATGACCTGCCCAACCACAGGTTCTTGGCCAGATTTATATTACACAAGTGGAATGTTAAGTCCAACTAGAAAGCTGTTGGTTACCTAATAACATCTGTGTCACTATTGAACCAATGGGCATGTCCTGTCAAGCCATAGATTATTGGAGCTTGCAGGAGTCACAGTTGAGTAAGACTTGTTTTGTTTTGTTTTTTCCTCCCCTGGGAACCTGCAAAACACATTCCAGCACTATGAAAGCTAGCCAGAATGAATGATGCTTCCAATTGAGCATCAGCTTGATTTCTCTATGTTCTGCCATCAAACTGTGTGGTGTTTTCAGCAAGTCTTACCATAAAGCTCTAGAGGGTAACCAAGAGCAATGGCAATAACCTATATTCTTTGGGTGGCTGTTTTTATTTGTAAAGAGCTATTTTTTCTTCATCTTTAATGTTTTTTCATTGTTAAATCAAAGTATTTTTTATCATGTGCTCTTTCTTTCCTTACATTCTTTTCTGCAAAAAAAATATTTTTTTTCTAGCCAGGCTTGGTGGTGCATACCTTTAATCCAAACACTTGGGAGGCAAAGCCAGGCAGATCTCTCTCTCTCTCTCTCTCTCTCTCTCTCTCTATATATATATATATGGCAATTTTTTAAAAATTAAAATATAATCACGTTGTTTCCCCCTCCCTTTCCTCCTTCCAACCTTTCCCATGCTCTCAAATTCCTGGTCCCTATGTCTTAATTGTGGTTATACACACTCTCTCTCCTAAATATATAAATAAAATCTGATCAGTCCATGTAATATTACTTGTATGTATGATTTCAGAGCTGACTACTTGATATTGGATGATCAATTTGGAGCTCTCCCGAGGAAGGTATTTCTGCTACTCTCGGCATTCTTCTGGTTGCCTATCTTTACCTAGGGTTGAGACCCCATGAGATTTCTCCCTTTCATGTCAGCATGTCTACTGATGTCATCCTTGTTCAGGTCTTCTCAGGCAGCATGTTTGTGAGACTTCATGAGTGCAGCTTCTCTGACATCCTCAGGTGAGGAAATGTCAAAAAGCCTTTTAGTTACTCTAGCTTTCACAGCCTTCCTGTCCCTCAGCAGCTATGCTCCTCAGCCTTAGAGCAGGAGTAGTGTTGCAGATGCATCAGCTGGAGCTGGGCATTCATACGGTCACTTGTCCTTTGCATTCTGATTGGCTGTGGTTTTCTGTAATGATCTTCATCTGTTGCAAAGAGATATTTCTTTGAGGAGGCATGAAATACTTATTTGTGAGTATAAGAATAAATATTTAGAATGCACTGAAGAATTATGCTGGTTTAGTAAAATGGCAGTTATAAGCTCTCCCCAAGATCTATGATCTCCCTATGACTTGGTAGTTGGCTGGGTTTCCAGTACCAGGCATGATTTCTCTTATTGAGCAGGCCTTAAAACAACAACAAAAAACAAAAAACAAAAAAAACTGCTTTATTTGATATAAATAAATACACCTAACAGTTTCTTAAAAGTCAAGGATCACTCAATGAATGAACTGATAATTATAATATTAAGAAAAGGCATTTATTAGATTGGTTTATATGATAGAAGCTAGGTAATTCAACCTGGGACTACCACTATAAAAACCTGCTTTGTCTCTTTCACAGGGAACCTGGTGAGGCTCCCTCTACAAATTCTGAAAGCTAGATCCTTATGTGGCATGCTTGGAAGCTGGGTTCTCTTTAACTTGAGAGGAGCCTATGGGCAAGTTCTACAAACCTTTAGCATTAAAGAAGTCTAGAAATGGCTGTCAGCATGCTGGGAAGACTTCTGAAAAACTGGTTAGCTGCTCAGCACAGCAGGCTGGACTCTTTAGCAATACCAACATGGTGCTGAAGGTATGGAGGACTCCTGGAGAGCTGCTGGCCTTTCATTCATATTAGAGGGTTGAAAAAATTCCTATGTCAATGAAAGATGGCAGTAGTCACAGGAGTAGCACACTATAGGCATATCACCAAGAAGCAAAGGTAGGCGCAGTCCTGCTTTCTTCTCAGACCTCTTTGCACCTGGGCTGCTGCAGGAAGGTGCTGCCCTCTCTGTGGGTAGGTCTTCTTCCTTCCGTTAGTCCTTCCAGGAAATGTCCTCACAGACATGCCCAGAGGCAAGGCTTTTAGTTGAGAATCAAGATTCACCATCACATCTTTGTCCCAGAAAACAAACCCTTTTCTCAAGCCCATTTTGTCTCTCTTTCTGTCCTGGACAGAAATTCCTCTCTATGGGACAAGGAGATAGAAAGGGACGACCTTTCAGCATAGAGATCTTTGAAGTTGAACTCACAGAGCTATGCTTACCTGCAAATGATGGGGTCTGTCACATTCCGTCTCAGATGATGGAGGAGCTATGAGAAATTACTGGCAGTAATGGTTGCTAGAGAGGGCAAGTCATTTTCTTCAGTTGTCTACTAAGTTGCCCTTCTCTACCCGTCTCTCTCCCCATTTTGTTTGCGACTCTGTGTATGCTACACAGACACTCTTCCACTGAATTAATCCCCAGCCCTAGAAGTAATCTTTCATATCTCTGACCTCTCCATAGCCATTACTTGTTCACAAAACCTAACTTGCTCATCTTTTGTTGTTTATGCACTTCATTTTTATCAATGTGTATTAGCAGTGTCTGTGTCTCTCAGTATTCTTACAAAGGGGCTTGAACAAAAATACACAATGTCTGCTGAATATGGTTAGAATTTCTCTTATTTGTTGGATTTTCTGCTCTGTCATAAGGTGGCAGTGCACAGATTTAGACATATAAGAGCTAGTGAGGTGGCTTAGTGGTTAAGAACACTGACTACTCTTCCAGAGGACCTGGGTTTAATTCCCAGCACCCACATGGCAGTTCACAACTGTCTGTAACTCCAGTTCCAGGGGATCTGGCATCCTCACACATACATACAGGCAAAACACCATTGCACATAAGATAAAAATAAATTAAGGTTTTTTAATTAAAAAAAGAAATGTAAAGAGGTCTCAGGCTTTCAGTTTAAAAAAATTTTTTTTAATGGTGCTAGAGAGTGAATGTAGAGTCTTTAAGCTACTCCTCTAGCCTCAAATTCCAGGTTTTAAAACTGAAATAAGATGTGGACAATGCACCTTAGTTGTCAGAGTACTTGGCTAACATGCATGAAGCCCTGGGTTGTATCTCCAGCATCATATAAAGCTGAGTGTGTTGGCACAGCCTGGAATCTAGTCAATAACGGTGAGATGAAGGTAGAGTGATTGAAAGTTCAAGATCATCTTTGGATACACAGAGTTCAAGGCCTTCCTGGGATATGTCACCCTGTCTCAAAACCAACTTAAAAATGATAAAATAGATTCTAAGTCTATGGTTTATCATTAATTTGCCAAGCAAGTAAACAGGTAGCTGTATCTTCTGCTTTGAAACAGTTCTGGCTTAGCAGGCTATGACACAGGCAATTGTGGAGATCAGGATATACCCTCAGTTACTCCATATTAATGGGGCTTGGGTTTCCAGGCTGTGCCTTGCCCTACAAGGACTTCATTTTATAAAGCAGTAGTTTGCTCAATTTTGAGGCAGAATGACTTTGCGGCTTGTTTGTGCAAGTAAACAAGCCCTAAACTGCTAACTTCATGCAAATAAAAAATTATCATGTTAAGAACACTAGTTGCTCTTACAGAGGTTCTGGGTCAATTTCTAGCACCAACATGGTGGCTCAAAACCATCCATAACTCCAGTTCCAGGGAATCTGATGCTTTCTTCTGATCTTTTTGGGCACCAGCCATGTACATAGTACACACACACATATATATGTGAGTGTTCAGGCAAAACACTCATACCCATTTAAAAAAAAAAAGAAACATTTAAAATAAAAAATGCTACCATTGAACTTATTAAATTAAATCAGGGACACACAAACACCTATGTCTATAAAAACCATTATCAGAGGAACTAGGTTTGTGAGTTTATCAAACACATCAGACCAAGGAATTTTGTAATCCCCTCACATGGGTTATATAAAGGTGTATCATCAAGACATTTCATGTGTATGTGTCAGGAGAATCAATGGTTATTAACAAAATGCAGACTGTCTCCAGCTTAGCAATGATTTCTCTGTTGGGCTGAATCTACTTGAACTTCCACTCATCTGGACCCACTGTGCCCTAAGCCAGCTCTGAGGCCTTGAACCAATCGTGCTCTGGCAGCTTTGCCACAGAACAGCTCTGGGATTGGGTTCGTCTTACTATCTTATCTATTTACCTACAATGATTCTCTTTTGATTGTGGACCAGCCTCATGCCTGGTTGCCTTCAGGTAGGCTCCTCAGAATTCTATGTACACTTTAACTCTTTTCCTGTTTTGTAACTCATATTTCATTGTGTGACATTGCTGTGGATGGTCTTTCTGTACGCTGTGAATATGTGTTGCTATGATTGGTTAATAAAGAAGCTGCTCTGGCCTATGAAGAGTCAAGTTATAGTCAGGCAGGAAATCCAAGAGAGAGACAGGAAGAAGAAAGGCAGAGGCAGGGGAGATGCTCCTGCTACCCAAGGAGCAACATGCCAGCAGACCAGTAATGCCACGGCCACGTGGCAATACATAAATAGAAATGGGTTAATTTAAGATGAAAGAGCTATCTAGCAAGAATTCTTAGCCATAGGCTATACAGTTTGTAATTAATATTAAGCCTCTGAGTGATTATTCTATAAGTGGCTGCGGGACTGCAGATGAGAGAGATTTGTCCTAACCGCAGGACAGGCAGGACAAAGGAAATCTTTTGGCTACATGACATGTGTGATCTGAGATTTAATATTAGCAATTACAATTGCAATGGAATAAAATTACCTTGTTTTAAGACAGATTATGGTGGGTCATGCCTATAATGCCAGCACTCAGGAAGCTGAGGCAGGACTGCTTCAAGTTGGAGGTTAGCCTGAGCTATACAGTGCATTTCAGGCCAGTCTAAGCTAGATATGTATGAGACTGTCTCAAAAACAAACAAAAATACAAAAAACTTGAGTACCTGATAATCCCACTGGGTAAGAATAATAATACCACCACCACCACCCTTTTTGAGCCAAATTTGAAGCAAACTTTATTAAATACTGGCCAGGACGATAGACACGGACCAGGTCCATACCCAGGATTCCCAGAGAATGGTCATGAATTACATTAGTCAGGTACTTATTAAGGCAAAACCCACAAGGTTCCGTACTTCCTGCCTTCATCCAATCGGAGCAAGCCTATCTCCTGACATACTTCCTGCCTACATACCTCCTGCCTCATGTGATTAAGCACACATGTACAGCTGGGCAACCAACCTTGTTTATAGAAGTGAAAAGGTGTGGCTTGTTAGCTTATATCAGTGGTTCTCAACCTGTGAGTCATTACCCTTTTGGGAGTCAAATGACCCTTTCAGAGGGATTCCTTATCAGATATCCTGCATATCAGATATTTACATTATGATTAATAACAGTAGCAAAATTACAGTTATAAAGTAGCAATGAAAATAATTTTATGGTTGGGGGTCACCATAACACGAGGAACTGTATTAAAGGGTCACACCATTAGGAAGGTTGAGAACCACTGTCATACATGAACAGCCCTGAGCATTCCAGGAAGTTATCTGTCCTTGAGCAATCAGGGCTTACAGGTTTACCTGTCCTTGGACAAGTGTAGCTTACATGTTAGCAGCCTTTTGTTTTATAGATCTCTTAAGCACAGTAATTTAAACTTAAGACATCACTTTAGCCCCCACATTCAAAGTAAAATCAGTTCATTTAGGTGACCCAGGGTTGTGAGATTCCACAACTGGTAAAGTGCTTGCCACCCAAGCCTGAGGAACTGAGCTCAGTTTCCAGTACTCTCCATTAAAAGCTGGACATGGTGCACAGTGCTGGTGAAGCAGAGACAAGAGAAGCCCTGGAGTTTGCTGGCTAGCCAGCCTAGCAGAATTCAAGAGCTCCAGATTCAGTGAGGGATACTGTCTCAAAAAACATAGTGGAGAATAACTGGAAGATACCAACATCAATCTCTGGCCTCCGCTTCAGGTACACACACATATGCAACTGCAAACACTTAGGCACATATACACCACCCTTTTCCAATTCTAAGCTACTTAAAGATGACAAATTTGACATAATATGTGAATTTGATATTCAATCAACTCTGATATTGTGGAAAAACACAAATGTGTCCATCTGTT
This sequence comes from Peromyscus nudipes, assembly GCA_902168325.1. Classification (NCBI taxonomy): domain Eukaryota; kingdom Metazoa; phylum Chordata; class Mammalia; order Rodentia; family Cricetidae; genus Peromyscus; species Peromyscus nudipes. Next base: position 2,838 of record CABHPH010148705.1, on the reverse strand, counting down.
ACTAGCATAGCTCATTTAGCAAAGGAATTTGTTGTTTCTAAATGAAAACTTCTTTCTCTATTAAGCTCTTTGGTATTGTGTATTGGTGTTATGGAAGACTTTAAGTGTTTGAGCCTTAATCCATGTAGCTAGCAGTTATCATTAGAACAAATTTATGTTTATTTGAATCAATGGCATTACCTCCTATATACATAGCTGTTTGAAAGCTTTTATCATTAAAGACAGTGGACTCCAGGTTAAGATGATTTGATGCAATCTAACATGGACTAAAGTTTCCATATTTCATTTAACATCCTATACTGTTATGACTGTTTTCTAAAAAATTCCTAGAATTTATGCTAGAACTTGTAAATTACACTAAACATACACCTGATTGGTCCACAACTGCTAGAATGACTTTCTTTCTGCTGTCCTATTATGTGCTAGGCTTATTTGTTGGGAGTAGTGTGAGCCACATGAAACCTATGGGATACATAACTGTATACAATAATGTGACTAAAGGGCTATTGGCAGACGTGCTGTCATTGAGTGTCAGAGCCTTTCTTTAGAAAATGACAGCCTCAATTCAGACATAAGGGAATGAATAAATCCCTTTTATTTAGTGACTGAGTCACTACCCCTGACTCAGTTACCTACAGTTACCCAATTTGAGATAACTTACCGAAAACTTTGATGACATATCACGATTGGTGAGGATTTTGTTACTGTAGAGGATTTTCTTGCAGTTTCTCTAAACTTTATTCATGTGACAAGCCTCGTTTAGCTTGCTTTTCTTGGACAGTTTTGAAAATTAGGGGTAATTTCCAAGACAGCAGAATGTTAGCTATGAAAACTTAGTATGCTATATGACAATAACCTTTGTTTTCCTTTGGTGTCTGATATTTAAGTCCTTTCAGGAGGAAAGTATGCTCACTATCCTCTTTTTCACTTCAAATGATAATTTCCTTAGCATAAGTGCTAGTGTGGAAAACACCTGGCATCACATACCGGACCCAGGGAATTTTTCCTTAGAGTGACTAGATTTTAAACCAAGTTCTTTTTACAAATCTGTTTCATACCAAAATACTGAAACCATGTTCTCTTCCTGTTTATGCCCTTCCCACTCTTCTCCAAATTGGGGGACTTCTACTTTAAGAATGAACTCAAATGTCATTCCTTAGTGGAGAATTTTTGTTTTTTTTGAGACAAGATTTCACTGTAGCTCAGACTCACCTCGAACTCGCAGCAATCTTTCTGCTTCTGCCTCCCTCGGAATCCTAAAACACCGGATTCGGCGGCGCATTGGTGTGCCCCACCACACCCTCTGAGAATTTAACAAGTGAGATAGATAAGATAAGCTCCTACAGCTCACTATGGGGAGTACATTCCCTAGCACAGCATAATGGGATTATCTATTCCTCTGTGGGTCTGAATCCCTGGGGTGAGAGTTTTGAGCGCCAGGGCGGTATCGTTCACTGTTTCATCTCTTTAGAGCCTAACACTAGGCACACAGTAGGTTCGGTTACACTGAACTACTGGAACCCTACTTTGGCGAGTCCCGTCCAAGTGACTCTCCAGGTCCCGGAGGCGGCGCCACCGCAGGCGTTTCAGCTGGAGCACCGGTTCCCGCCAACAGAGCGTTTGAAATCTAGCGGCGGGGCGGCCGCAGGGGAGCCGAGTGGGTCCCTCAGGACCACCGCCTGCCAGCGCCTCGTGCTGCCCGTACCTGCTGGCGGACCCCGCGGAGGCGACCCTGGCGTTTGCTCTGCTCACGGGAACGCGCTCCTGCAAGAAGTCTCCCAGGCGCTGCTTTGGCTGGGCGGGAGACGCTGTCCGTTTTTGCCTAACGGCGACTAGAAGCGTGGGGAGAAAGTGTGCTCAAGGATTTGTGGGTGGCCTGAAACCGGTCCCGGCTGGTGGCGCAGAGGCGCGCTCGAACCGAACCCACCGCTCGGTCCCGCTAGCCAGGACCCCGAGATGCCACTCAGTCACCACGGGGCCCGGCGCCACGCCCACTATGGGCGGAGCGCCGTCATTCGCGCGAGAACTCGCCGAGCCGAGCCTAGCCTCTGCCTAGTGCAAGGTCTCGCGAGAAGCGGCTAAGGAGCCGGCCTGCAACCTGCCGGGGCGGCTCTGGTAGGCGCAGCTGGTGGAGCGGCCGCCTTACACCTAGCACCGGAGGGATCCGGTGGAGTAGGCGGAGGAAGGGGAGCGTCGCTCTTGTAGCCCTTCTCCTCGACCCTCAGTGGACGTCTCAGGGGCTGGAAGGTTGGAGCGGACTGGGCGCGGCGGCTGGGTTTGCGGTGGAAGCCGAGGGCGAGGCTGGCTGCTGGGGCCGGGGTCCCGGCGGATGGCGGCGGCTGGGGAAGCGTAGGTGGCGCTCAGAGCTGCGGGCTCCGGCACCGGGTCTGGAGAGGCGGAGAAGGGTGATGCTTTATGGGTTAGGAGCCCGGAGGCCTTTCCCCAGGGGAACAAGGCGATCCCTCACACCTCCTTTCCAACCTCCTTTCCAGGGCAGAGTAACCCCGTGCCCCGCCCCTTTCCTGTCATCCCTGGGCCACCGCAGCGACAACCCGAAGAGGGCGCATCACAATAGGGCGGTGAGTAAGGCTCCCAGTTTGGGGGATGAGGTGGTGGGGGAGTCGCCCTTTGGGTAGAGGATGAGACACCTGTAATGTGCTGCGTGGTTTTATCCTGTAACTGTATCAACAATGGTAAAGCTTTGTTTGCCTCTAACTTGCCCAGAAAAGGTTCTGATTTATTCTCTGGGAATTGTGTAGTCTTATCACTTCTTGTATTTGGGATTTCGCTTAGCAGTTTGTTAGTGCCGGCCAGTGTGCCTAACCTCGGCCTTTACCG
>CABHPH010148704.1:29232-47577 GCA_902168325.1 Peromyscus nudipes | reverse complement strand
CCCAGAGCCAGGCCTCAGCAGAGACCCGTGCTGCCGGAACTCTAACTTCCAAGCTTCTAGAACAACAAGAAACAAATGTCTCTTATCTATACATCATAGTCTACATCAGTGGTTCTCAACCTTCCTAAGATTTCGACCCTTTAATACAGTTCCTCATGTTATGGTGACCCCCCACACACCATAAAATTATTTTTGTTGCTATTTCATAACCATAATTTTGCTACTCTTATGAATCATAATGTAAATATCTGTGTTGTCCAATGGTCTTAGGCGGCCCCTGTGAAAGGGGTCGCTACCCACAGGTTGAGAACCACTGGTCTATGTGCTTCTTTATAGTTGTCCAAAAAGAGTAAGGCAGGAATATTCCAAATAAAAACACATTTCCAACTTCTATAGAGAATTCAGAAATTCTAGCAAAATTGTCCACTCTCCCATTGGCTACCTTCAGCTGGCTGGTAGGCCACTGGCCCTTTGTGGGCAAAGCCTCCTGATCTTTCTAACCCCACCTCACCTCTGCCCAGGCCAAATCTTAGAGTTCCTCAGCACCGTTCCTTCCGTCACCGTCTCTAGGAACGCAGAATTCTGTGTTTTACTCATGCCTGTCTTGACGCAGGAAAAGGACAAATCAAAAGAGTCCTCTGCTTCCAGAACAGTAGGCAAGGGCTCGCTTGTCTCTAGGGAGGTGGAATGGGACTACACTGCTCAATTTTCTCACTTTTCCCCCCTCCCTCTAGAACAATGGTTCTCAACCTGTGGGCCTTGATCCCTTTGGCCAAAAATATTTATATTATGATTCATAACAGTAGCAAAATTACAGTTGTGGAGTAGCAATGAAAATAATTTTACGGTTGAGGGGGTCACACCACAACATGGGGAACTGTATTAAAGGGTCTCAGCATTATAAGGTTGAGAACCACCGCTCTAGAAGCATCCCAGCATGCTGTGGGTCCCAATAGGTCTTATTGTCCACCCTCTCTCCTACCTAATCCTGACCTGAAAGGACCATGTACATACAGAGGACACCGTAGGCTCCCAGGCAGGCCCCTGCAGTGTGCAGAGATGTGTCCGTGCCTGGTGAGTACACTCTGATTCCTGCCTCCTCTAGAATCAGGCCCTGCCCATCCCAGATCCCCCCAAAGCAATGTCCTATCAAAGGAATTCAGTTCCTAACAAGGCAAGCACAGGACAGCCTCTGGGGGTGCACAGCCCAGTCCAAAGGGATTAATGAAGGGGTGGGAGGGGAAACGGAGGGGAAAGTAAGGAGGGAAGCAGATGTGTATAAACAGCTGGCCCAATCAGCATCCCTCTACCAGCCCTGCCCTCTACCTTAGGACACCGTCAAGGTGGATGTTCCCTAAGACACAGAGAGCACAAACCTCAGCTGCCCACCCACTGCTGTTGGACTGTCTGCCCTTCCTGTCCCAAAGTTTAGCTCTTGCCTGCCCCACCCTCCCTCCAGCCACTGCAGGCAAAGCTCCCCTGAAGGGTCCCATCTCTGCTTCCCAAAGAGAGAGGCACCCCGAGAACTACAAGAAAGGAGAAATGTGCAATCGTTCCCACTTAGAGGGCTGGTGTGGAGGGAGCGAGACATGTTTATTAGAGGCGGCCATTCGCTGCTGAACGGATTCGGTGGCCTCGCTACAGCTGATAGTGCTTTATAGACAGACGGATGAGGCTTGCCTCTTTGTCAGGACCAGCCGCTTGGGTAATGCCAAGCTCCTCTGGGACCCTGAGTTGGCTAAGCAGTCCATCTCTGTGCAGATTGCACATCCCTTGTCTGAAATGCCTGAGACCAGAAATGTTTCTGATCTGGGATTTTTTTTTTTTAGATATGGGGAATATTTGAATATACATAATAAGGTTGTTCTGGGGTTGAGCCAGAAGTCCAAACACAAAGTTTGTGTAGGTTTCCTGGGCATTTACACATTGAGCAGGAAGGGAATTTTGCACAATAATTTTAGTACCTCTGACTTTTGACAACCTCCTGTCACAGGAGGCCGGTGTGGAATTTTCCACGTGTTGCATCACCTCTATATTCAGGTTTGTGGTTCTGGAGCATTTTATACTTCACAGCTTTGAATTGGGATGCTTCAGCACAAGCAGCAGATATTGCAGGAGGCCTGTTCTCTGGGAAAAACCTGCAGCCCACACCCACATGCCCATCCCCCAGGCCTAACGCGATAAACAAACCCTGCGGACAGCACTCACAACAGTCTCCCAGATCCACTATGGGGCCCTCCCTCTTTCCGGCCAGGCCAGCACAGCAGTCACCAGACTGACTAAACATCTCCAGTAGGGTTTTGTTTGTTTCGTGCTGTTTTGTTTTTGTGGACTGGAATTGAAAGACACTAGATAAGCCCCCACTTCTGGGGACAGTGCCCCAGAAATCCCCAAGGAACAGCCCGGCAAAGCCCTTTGCTCTGGGCCTGACCAAGCAACTACAGTAGACGTCTCCCCTCTCATAATGCCAGCCACTGACAAGACATCAAAAGTCCTAGGGATTCAGACCTCTGTCCTGAGGAATCCCTGCGGAGCGCAAATAAGCAAGATGCACGGAACAGGTCCTTGGAAGCTGAGACAGTCATCCCTCCCAGACCTCCCCATGAGCTCCAGATCAGCGCCTTCAACTAGGACCAGGTGAGGGAGGAGACTGTGGAAACATGGCTGCTTCTGAGCGGGCTTCCTCTAAGAAAAGCCCTCTGTTGGGTGGGACGAAGTAGCATTCACCTGCATTTACAGGCTGTTAGAAATCAAACAGGACAGCAAGTGCGGAAGTGGATGGTGACTGTGAGCCTGGCTGCGACTGATAGGAGCAGAAGGTTGCCCAGCAGAGACAGCGGGGAGGCCAGACAGTCTCCGCCCTCTCTACCATCCCCACCCTCTGCACCCGCCTGCCCAGCAAATCTTACCTTTCAGAGATGCCACATGTGACAGGGCCTGGGCATAAGTGGCTGTGTTCAGGAGGGTCCCTGGCAAGCAGGAGGGGAAGAAAGGCCCAGCAGGACCCACTGTTCGTCCCAGGCTGGCAAAAACAGAACATTCCATTGAGGTCCAGCCTGTCTACAGAGCTACCCCAGACCCATAGTCCATGGCCCAGCTAATCTTACCTCTGCTGGGCCTCCAGGGCTTCCTTCTTGCTCCGGGTCTGGTCCCCTGGGGGAGGGGAATTGATGTTCCTCACTGGCGGTGGTGTCACCTCTGCCATGGGCTCCTTGGCCCCTGGTTCCTGGTCAGAGGCCCCTCTCTCTGTCTTCCTCCATTTGGCTCTTCGATTCTGGAACCAAACCTGAATCCCACAGGAAACATACCCAAGGGAGGCAGACAGTCAGCCAGGAGGAGCCATCCATGACCCAAGCACGACCCCCAGGAGGCCCATACCAACACCCTCAGTTCTCTGCCTCCGAACTTCAGACCACAGATGGATCAGCTGAACTGCCTCTGACAGGCACTTTTCACCAGTAAAGAGCAGAAAACATCAAGGGCATTGCCCACAGGAAGGGAAAGCGTCATCCTGTAGGAGTTTGCAATGCTCAGCTGCCTGTGAGAACGTGAATTTGATGTGAAAAGTTTTCCCTACAGGGAACACGGTGAAAGCAATTTGCAAAATGCTGTTCAGGCGCTTCTCGTCAAAGAAGACACACACACCGCACCTTCCAGCAAGCTCACACCTGGGCTCTGCCCTGAAGAAACGTCACACAGGAACCTGTTCCTGACCAGCCAACCATAGCACCCAGGAGAAACCCTCTCTCTGGAGTCAGCGTGGCTTAGAAATTCTGAATCTTGGTTAACAAATGTGGGCTTGGGTCCGCAGCACCCCCATTTCACAGACAGGGAGGTTCACTGACCTGCTGAAGTTCATCCAAGTGGCAAACTGAAAAGCCACAACAAGAAGCCCCATGGCCTGGCTCAGGACTGTGGGCCACACTTTGGGGAAAGAGGGCAATGCTACCACCCCTAAGCATTGTTCGAAAGACTGACATACATGTTAAAGATTTCACAGTGCCTGGCCTACGGCAACTGGACACTCAGTAAAGAGGGATTACTGTCCCATCTACTTTATCCTTAGGTCAGGAGAAGGTTTGTGTCTGACCTTGACCTTGGTTTGGTACCCCCTGAGAAATTGGTGTCAGGGGATTCCTAAGTCTTGGGAAATATATATATATATACATTTGCCTGATAGAATCCTGGAGTTCCAGCTCAAGACGGTCACAGAAGGCAACAAAAGCCCACGGATCTTTTCCCAGAGAAACCACTCCTCTCCTCACCTTCTCTCTTCTCAGAGATAATTTTTGTCTAAAAACTGGGTTTGGCCAGGCTTCTCTCCAACTCCCAGGGACAACATCCCACCCCCTCTGGCCATAGAACACTGGAATGGGGAAAGAGCCTGGGTCCTTGAGGCTGAGCCCTCTGCCAGCCCACCCCATCCCTTAATTTTCTTTCTCCTTCAACTGAGTTTCTTTCTTTCTTTTTTTAATCGTGTTGGCTTTTAATTGCACATATCAGCAACCATTGAATAATGATTTTATCTATATTCTAAATTTAGGGCAGTTAAATGCAAAGCAAAATGCAGACACTTTCTTGTGTCTTAATTGAATGAAGGTCACAGCTATAACAACATTTAATTGAGCTATTTTTCATTATCATATTTTAATGGCTTTTCACTGACAGTTCGCCTGCTTCTGAGGAAGGAGCATGATGGAGTCGTTTATTTCCCTATTTAGTTATTGTTGGACAACATCAGCTTCGATTAAGACCCTGCTTTATAGAACATTAATCATATTTGAATGAGCAAGTGGTGTAAGTGTAAACACATCTCCCTTCCCGCCACCAAGGCTCTTGTCCCCACATGGAAGCCGGCTAAGCACAAGCTTGGCTGCCATTGTCTGCCTGCATAATAGCCAACAACAGCCTGGACAACAATTCTCAGCTCTAATTGTCACCACCCCTATCTTACCCTTGCACCTTTCAGGGAGAAGTTATGATCTGCTACTTCTGAATGCTCAATAATTGTGTCATTTATCTCAATTTGCAGTTCAGTCTTTAGGCAGCTATTGGCAAGCTGGCATTAAAAAAAGAAACTATAGACGGGGTCCGGGCCAAAGAACATTTTCATTCCCAAATAATAATCAGTTTAATTTGCCCGCATATGACCAATGATTCATGTTCAGATTTAATAATCAGGATCACATAATCTGATTATAGGGGAAATAATTTGTTTACAACCCCCAATTTACTGCTCAGAATTCCATTATCTCTCTTCAGCCATTGGTTTTTAAGAGATACTAACATGACCCAGGGGAACAGAAAGCAAACTATTATATTTCCTACAATTAGATCTTTGCATAGTCTTAACCCCAAGCTCCTACATAAAAAAGAACAGAAACAGCATGGAGGAAACCCCATAAATAAAATGAATATATAATTGTGCTCACAGAATAACTGGCCTGGAGAGGCAGCCCTGTGAGTCTTCCTCCCGTACTCACTAGGGCATGGCTGCTGCACTTAAAAGCAGCTTCCAGAAAAGCATCGCAGCTTAGTGGCCGCCACCCCAGCCCGCCAGCCCATATCTGCTCGGCCCTTTCGCTGCTGCTGTTTAAAGATTTTTAAATTGCACGTGTTTTCCAGGTCCACTTTGCTCAAAGAGTCTGTGCAGGGGAAAAGTTGGGCATGATGCAATTTCTGGAAAGCAGATCCTGCCCTGTTTCCCATCTGAAAACGTGGTTCTCTGCAATTGACCGGCCTCACCCCGGAGCGGTCAGATTTGCTTTGCGAATAGCATCTCAGCTTTTTTTTTTTTTTTCCAAAGCAAGGAAATGGATGTGCATTGATGTAATTTAGTACCTTAGAGACGCGGACAAATTAGTGTAGAACATTATCACTAGTTAATTATGAATGACCGATTAATCAACCTAATCTAATATTCCACATTATGTTGATGTTATTAAAGTGCATCATGAAAATGACAGATAGTCCTCATTTGCTTTCTTTGGCCAAATGTGCACTCTGCAGTCATGATGTCAAAAAAAAAAAAGTTTGCCAGTTTTAATATTAGAGAGTTAAATAATTTAAAAGAAGGTTTACCTGCACTCTGGCTTCTGTGAGGTTTATTTTCATGGCTAGCTCTTCTCTGGTGAAGACATCAGGATAGTGTGTTTGGGCAAAGACTGCCTCCAGAGCTTCCAGCTGGTAAAAGAGAAAATGTTTATTGGTGAGAGGCTGCGGCTAGGTGAGGGAGAGGACGTTGCCAGGGGTGGTGAGGAAGCAACTTTGAAGATCAAATCCAGGAAGGAAATGAGGAAAAGAGCTGTCTGAAAAGATTCCACAAAGGCCTGGAAGGAGGTTCAGCCAGTGAAGGCGCTCGGCCCAAGCCTGATGATCCCAGAGACATGGTGGAAAGAGAGAACCAACTCCTGCAAGTTGTTCTCTGACCTCTTCATGTACACAGCGGCATGCATGTGCGCGCGCACACACGTACAACACATATACAATAAATAAATAAAAGATAATTTTTTAAAAGATAAGGAAAATTCCACAGAATGACGATTTAAATCCCAGTTGATTTCATAGCCCAGGCTACTGACAACCACAGCGTGCCCTCCCTGAGACACAGAAATAGACAATAGACATTTCTGTGTGTTTACATTTAAAGTTTATCATAGGAATAAGGAGTCGAGGGTAGCCTCATGAATAGAGTAATTCCCATGGTGCCACCATGGGAGTAGAAAAGACTGTCCACCTATGGAACCGTCGCTGAGTCAGCCCCACAGAAGCCTTATGGGAGTATGGGAATCACCTCGGCTCTGCTCAGCAAGGAAGCTGCTCTTGGAACACTCAGCTCTGGGAAACCAGGAAGAAAAGTTTCAGCTGTGGTCCCTCAACTCCCAGCCAGCAACAGTGTCTGCTCATGAGTCAACCTTGTAGGTCAGTTTCCCCATCTGTCTATTTGGGGATAAGAATGCCTAACCTAAGGCAGGGCATGGTGGTGCACACTTTTAATCCCAGTACCTGGGAGGCAGAGGCAGGCAGATCTCTGTGAGTTCAAAGCCAGCCTGGGCTACAGAGCAAGTTCCAGGACAGCCAGGGCTACACAGAGAAACCCGGTCTTGAAAAAAAAAAAAAAAAAAAAAGTCCAACCTGCATTCTGCTGACAGGGAAATGTGCCTCAGATCACCTGTCTAAGAAACGTGGAATATTTCATATCTGCTTCTTTTACTGATTATCCAGAGTTACAAGGCCCAAGTTAACTATCCTTTCCCCAGGCAAACGCATAAGTTATTCAAGAAAACAAAGACCTAGATAACTCAACAGCTGGTCTCCTTTTAAAAGACAAGGGAGAAGTGGCTCGTCTGTGACGCAGGGGGGGGGGGAGGTGGGGAAAGCTGGTTCTCACGTGGGGAGTCTGTGCTCACCTGCTGAAGGGTGAAGGTCGTCCGGTTCCTGCGCTGTTTTCTTCGAAGAAACCCATCATCAAAATCCCCTGTGGAGTGGTTGCCAAAAGGGGCGGCGCCTGCAAGGAGTAATGGAGTCAGTATGGATAGCAAGACCAGGGCTTCAGACCCTCACACACACACACACAGCAACCCCCTTTCACCCTCCTCCCCAGACAGCCCATCCTTCCAACGTGTTTCTCTGTGCTCTCTTAGTAAGACCCTTCTTCTTGCTATCCCCAGCCCTGTGCTTCCACAAAACCTTGGACTGTAGAAGCAGTAGGACAATGGTGACCTTAATACCCAAGACAGTGAAGTCCACTCCCAGTGAAACTGTGCTCCAAGTCAGGAGGGGTCAGTGGCTTGAGTGAACTCTGGTCCTCACCTGCCTTCCTACTCCCGGCCGCCCCTCTGTTCCCTATCTGCTCACCCTCTACCTGGGCCCCTCCCACAGAAGCCTGAATTCCTCCCTTGCTACTATAACCGCCAAGGGCTACAGGATGGGGAAGAAAGAAAACACCAAGAGCTGTTCACACCACTTTCCTTCTAGAAGTGCAGAATTCAAGGAGGTAAGGAGTTTCTAAATGGTTATTAATTACTGCTGGTCACAGCTCATCAGGACCATGGCGGATCTATTACATAGACACCCATTAACCCATTAACAAAAGGCCTGCACCAAGAGAACGCCAAGCCAACTTGCTAGGGCCACTCTCCAAGGGCACCAGGTAACCAGGCCTCACACAACATCCTGCTGTCCCCACTTCCCTGGAAAAAGACATTGTTCTCGACAGCAGCCTTCCCATGCTCGTGATAAAGCCAGAACAGAGTCTGGCCCCAAACGTACATTTGGATCATTTTCCAAATGCGCACTATTTACTTGATAGTCCACAATGGCTTCTTAGGAAAACAAATGAGTAGGTTTCCATTAACCAGTGTGCATTTCACCTGCCATGGGTCCTGCTGTCAGAATCACCCAGTGCTCAGGACCAGTTCTCAGGCCACAGCATCCAAGCAGCATTCTTCACCAGCACCTCAGCCCTGGAAGGCCAAGTTGTCCAGGCCTTTTCTTATCCCGTCCACTACAGAGAGTCCCACTGAGTGATACTTAACCCTACCTGACCACATGTCTTGTCAAAACACTGCCCCCCTTCTCCACTAGAGCTTTCTCCTGCCGTCTTCCTATCCAAATGGCGTTCTTTCTCCAAACCCTAGTGAGTATTTCTCTTCATCTCGGTAGACACCGAAAGGGACTGCTTCAAAGCAGTCTTGTTTCCATCACTTTGCAGAAGGCCATGCTGTCTCTTTTTGAAGTAAAGTATCTGACTGGTGGGCACGGAGCACTCTCTCAGACTTCCTGGTCACTGTCTCCCCAGTCTCCTCACTTACACCTTGCTCCAACCTTGCTCACAATGCTTCCCAGCGGAAGCCTGCAAAAGCTGACCTCACCAAGCCAGGAAGAAAAAGACTGACCACCTAAGAATAAAGAAAAAGAGATGAGAGTGGCCTTCTTGAAAAGAACTAGACTCCTCCTCGATAAACTTATGCGCAGCTCCTCAAATAGAATATAACAGGACAATGAAAAAATAGGCTCATTGCTTTGTGCAAAAAAGTGCATAATGATACCCAGAACCGATAAACTGTAATAAATTGTGCATGTTCATTTATTATTCATTTGAGTATCAATTGGTGAAAGTGTATTAGAAGGCAACTGAATAGCAACCGTCAAAGATTTAAGTGCACAGGTTTTTAATCTATGAATATAGTTATGAAGTATGCTGAAAGAGAGAGAGAAGAATGCTCTTGGAAATGTTGCAATTAAGAAATAAACAAGAAACACACAAAAGCATCCATCAGTGGATAGATTCTGCAAAACAAATACTGGAATACTACACAGCAGTCTAAAAGAAAATAAGTAGATCCATATACATATGCATGGAAAAAATCTCAACGATGTATTATAAAGTACGAACAACACCGAATCCAGGATGATGAGACACTACAATCTCAGTGCAAATAAGACAGAGCAGTCATGAAATGAAATGCTCATGGGACAGAATCACAAGGACCACACAGTATCGGATGCCTTTCAGGGAGGAGGACTTTGCTAGCCAGTGCGTGGGCTCTTGTTCTGAAAAAACCTTGAGACCCATGCAACACTCTAAATGAATTTGAACAAAGTATCTGAGAAGTAAGGCTGCATTCACACTTTGCTTCCTCCTTTGTATCTCCCTAGGTCTGTCCTCGGCCATTCTCAACTTTCCCATCTTCAGAGCATCATCCTACTCCAGCAACACTGACCTAGATGTAAACTCTCCTCCTGAAAAACTGGCACAGATCTATATCGATAAAAGTCTGAAAGGTGCTTAAAGCTTCCCTCTCCTTCTGGTCACATCAGTCGGAGTCAGCGTCAAGGTGGGGCCTGCAGAGAGCATGAATAGCAAATGCAAGCCCCCCAGAAATAAGCAAAGAGCAGTAAGAAAGTCAGAGAGAGAGCCTGGGATAGGGTGGTCTCTAATCTAAGTCACCCTTACAAACGGGTTCCCCATTAGGTCACCAGAATGTACACAGCTTGCTAAATGCCCAATCCTCTTCCTTTCTCACTTGACAATAGCCTGGGCTGGAAATGGCAATCAGTGCTGAGATTGGAATCAACAGCACATAGAAACTACACACAAACCAGTAGGGTCTCCTCCAGTCCTGGGCTATATTTATCAAGGACATCACCTTTCTGACTTTAAAGCCTCCCTGCCTGGGTCTTTCCTGGTGTTGAAATGCAGGCATGCAGAGCTTAAACACTGCTTCCCACTAGCTTTCCTTAGCAAACTCTGCTGGATGCTTAAGGGCTTTTATAGGGAAAATGAAAACAAACTCTCAGATCGTGGCTGAGACTGGAAACTGCTTAAGGTAACCTACAGCAAGGTGGAGAAGTGTCCCAGGGATATAAAAGTTTCAGGGTCTCAGGGCCACAGCATAAGCCAGAGTGCGAGGCAGGGAGAATTCACCCTTGGGTCCCCTGGGCCCTGGCTTAGGGACACCCAGAGATTCAAGCTCTTCACTTCTCACCATCCCTGTCCCACCTAATAACTGGGAGCAGAGACCACACACGTAATAGGGAAGGACATTTTTTTCCCTAAAGTCTAAAGACCTTAAACAACCAGACCCTGGTCCTGGGGGCTTGCGAGAGTGGGCATTTGTGGTCAGAAATTCAGTGAGTCGCTGAGATGAAGCTATGCCTAGACACTCGGAGCAGGTAACCAGCAGGGAGCTTGCCTCCAGGGACAGCTTTGCCGCTAGGAACTGACATTAAGTTGTCCAGAATTTCGTGTGAGATCCCGGAGAACTCTCGCCAACGCCCAGGGTGAGGGCAGCCTAGCATTCAGGCCCTTCCTGGCGTGCGGTGGAGCCCAGGACGCAGCGGGCAGTTCAACTTGCTTTGACTTTCTGGGATGTTAGCAAAACAGCGTGAAAGATTGATGCGGGCCCCCTGGGTGAAGGAGCCCCGATTAGAGGCGTGACACCAGCATCTGTGCTGGGAGGACCAGGTGTCCCCGAGGCACCCATAGCCCCGGGCAGCGCACGATCCAGGCGGAGAGGGAGGTGGGAGGCAGGTGGCACCCGGGCGGAGGGATGGAGCTGGGTGCAGGGAGGGGGCTAAGGGCGCCCCTAAGCACCACCATGCGGCTGCCACCTCGCGGGGCGAAGACCCCAACACCCATCAGTCCTGCTGCGGTCTCAGCCGCTTTTGGCTGGCTTGGTCTGGCCAAACAGTCCGGAAAGGGAAAGCGGCGTTTACTCACCCTCAAGCTGTGGCGGGCAGTGGAAATAAAACATCGCCGACGGTCGGATGGGCCCTGACGGCTGGACCAGGGCTGGTGGTGGCCTGGCAGATATGTGCCTGTGCGTGGCTCCGGCCTGGCTGCAAAGCAAACAGCAGTAGAGCCTGAGTCTCCTGCCCGCGCACCCCGAGGATCACGGGGAGTGCCCCTCCTACAAAGCCCTTCCACGAGCCCTTGGCCCCCTGGGGCCACCGCGCGGGAGTGGGGTGGGTAGGGGGGAAGTGGTTGCACCTCCAGTCCCAAGCCGTGACCCTACGGCCAGCCTTTCACGTAGGTCCGGCTGCTGGACAACCGCGCCCTCACCAAGCTGGGCACAGTCTGGCTCCTGGTTCTCAGGGGTCCCGGCCGCAAGCCCTGCACTTGGCCACCGCAGCGAGGTCAGGCGATCGCGCAAGGCCATCTGCACACGCAGCAGCTCGGGCCAAGAAGCTGGTGGAGCCCCAGGGCCCAGAGCAGCGAGCCGGGGGAGCGGATCGGGAACCCTGCCTACCTCCGCGGGAGGCGGGCGAGAAGGCCCGAGTGTGATCGCCTCTGGTCCGCACGCGGGGCTCGGCTGGCGGCGGGCGGGGCTTGGCGCTGCTGGCGCCCGCAGGACCAGAGAAGTGACTGGGGAAGTGGCCAGATGTCTTGCTGTCTGTCTACAGCGCGCGCCGCCGCTCAGCACTCGCCTTTATAATCTCACGCATAATTGGCCTTAATCTGATTATTTCCAGCGCTGTCTACAGCGAGTAACTTGGATAGGTCTATTGGGCCTTACAAATGGCCCACGTGGTGTAAAAAAAAAAAAAAATCCGTCACTTCTCAGCAAACATCAGGAATCCTTTTTCCTCTTTTCTTTTAAAAGAAGCTAGAAACAACAGCTACTAATATCATCCCTCCCCAAAGAGATTATGTTCTAAACACTCGCCCCAACCCCACCCCTCTGGGTCCCTTCAGACTCAAACCTTCTTTCTCTGAGTGATATTGGATTTGGGCTCGCCCTTGTCAGAGGCCTGGCGACTCCTGAACTGCAAAATTACCAAAGCACTGCTAATTGTCGCCGCCGGATGGGTTTTGGGGGTACTCTTTGCACACGGCTTTCCTTTCCAAGCGATCGTACAAAAGGAAAGTTTGATTTTGTTCTCAGCAAGGGGTCCCTGAATTTATGTTCGCTTCTCCCCGCAAATGATATGCGGTGGGACCCTTCGCAATTACTTTTAAAATGCATCCGAGGCAGACACTCAGCGGAGAGAGACCGCCCTTCTCTCTGCCTGGGTGAAAATTAAACTCTAAAGTACCGGGTTGAAATTTTCAAGTCAGGGGCGCGGGATTGGATCAAATCACATAAACTGCAAAAAAAGCAAGTCTAATGGCGCATAATTGGTTCTGTAATAGCATTACACCAGGATAATAGCCCGTTACGGCCCCCTGCACTATTAAGTGCTTCCCTGGCGGAAAGCCTTTATGATATTAAAGGGGGAATATAATGATATTTTGGTTATTAAATGCGTGTAATTAATTTATGCACCACTGAAAATAAAGTTGGTATTATGACCCACTCAAGATGCATCAGAAAATGCGAGTCAGACAACTGTTGATAAGTTCTGGTGTCTGTGTTCCGTCTAGACTGCCGATTTTATTTTGGGACGATGGCTTCTTGGACAGACTGCATAAATTGAATATTTTATAAACATTCTAATGCTGCGTTTGAGAGCCTTGGCGAAGCGGTGGGTCGGGTCCCTGCCCGGTCTGGGATCCAGCCCTGATCTTAAAGACACAGAGCTTTGGAAACAAAAGGCCTGGCGGGCCCACTCGTGGACAAGCGCCCGGGGCGAATAGCGCGGAGCTGGAGAACTGAGTGCTGAGGCCCTGGCCGGGCGGTGGACACCCTAGGGACAACAGCCAGGAAGAAACGCTGCACCGCTCTGGCCGACGCAAGTCGAACCTCTTTCCCTGAAGCGGCCCTTTCTCGGCTTAACCGCCCCTGGCCGGAATCGGCCCTGCTAGGAGCAAGAAAAGGCTGGAAATTCCTTCTCGGCTTGGAGCGGCCAGACACCGCCGCGCCAGCTCTCCTCTAGGGCCACAGACTCCGAGAGTCCCGGCAGCGGGCCCGGGTGGAGAGCGCCGGCGAGTCGGGTGGGCCCCCGCGGTGGATGGCGCGGCAAGCGGGGCAGTGCACAGTTTCGAGACCCGGAGCAGACCTTTTCTCCGTCCCAGGCCACTGCTGGCACACGGGCGCCGGCTTCCCTCCAGGTCCAGCTCAGGGAGCATCCCTGTTCTCTGCAACCAGTTTCATGAGCCGAAGGCCCCCTGAACTCCGGAGTCTACCGAGAACCCCCTCGGATGCCCTCATGCCCTGGGCTGCAGCTTCCCGCGGGCGCCCTGTGCGCTCCGGGAGTCGAGAGCCGGGGAAGCGAGGTGAGAAAGGGTTCCCCGCTAGCTCCGCTCAGCGCGCACTTGCGTTATCCGAGAGAGCCTCGGCCCCAGAAACCTAACGCCGGCTGCCGCGTTGGCCCCAGAAAACAGTGACTTCCAAGCTTCGGATCAGCTCCCTGTTGCTGACATCGAGCTGCAGAGGTTCCTGTGAAGCCTTGACCTGTCCCGGGTCTGATCAGACTCGTCCGGGGTGTTTGAGCCTCGCTCCAAATCAGCCGACTGATCAGAACGTTGGACAGCGGCAAGCGTTCCCACCCTGCCCGGAGTTCTGCAGGCCAAAGAAGCCACCAGTCCCCAGGGCGCCTGTGGGGTCCTGCACTGCGCAGCATCAAGGCCCGCGCAACCGATTCCAGGCGATCCGAATTCTCTCCCAGTCCAAACCTTCGAAAGTTATTTGGGACGCGCACTTAGCGCTGGGAGCAGGAAGAGAACTCCCGACTCTGCAGTCTCCAATGCACAGCTCCTACCGGGTGGCTACAGCTGAGAAACAACCCATGATCCCGTTGCCTCCCCGCCCGGCCCTCCCAGCGCCCCTTGACGCGAGCCTGGCCACGTCCTTGACTGGACAACCAACATAGCTCCAGGAAAACACCCACCTTGCGAGGGGCTCCAAGCCAGCTCGGGACCCTCAACCTCAATTCGCCCGACGTCCCTTTTCCATATCGACTAGGCTGGGCTCGTTCCTATGGCAAAAGAGAATAAACAACTAACCAAACAACTGCAGAAACGAAAAAGCTACAGTAAACTTTGATGACGTGAACCCCTTTCCCCCAATTGCCTCTGATACTCGGGGCCCTGGAGAAGGTGACTGACAGATATTCATTATGATCTCCCCTCACCAAAAAAAAGAAGGGGTGGGGGTATTAGCCAGGAAACTCTTATTTTTCCTTAATTCTTGTGCAGTAAAATGTATTCCCCAATTAACCAAATTTGCCGATCTGTCCCGCTTGGACACTCTGATAATTTACAACCTAAAAGTGTACTTTCTTTATCTAAAGACCAAGGTGACTGCTTTTAATTTTCTCTAACCTCTTTACACTTGATGTTCACCAGACTCATAATGTTAATTGGCTTCATATACGGATCATCAGTTTAATGAAGAAATAAATCCTGTGTTGCTTTATGTTTTAACAGTGATTGCTTTAATGAGGAATGTGACGTGTTCCAAAATCAAAGCTGCAGGAGACATTAGATGGGACTTCTATTGGGACAGAAATGCTTATTTAAAGTTGAAACGCAGGGTCATATTTCAACATTTTCCTACTGGGGCCCTCCCCACCCCCACCTACCTGGGTTGCTTCCAGCCTCTACAAGGAGACACTTCTGTGGTCCTAGAGGTTCCTTCTCATAATGTTTAACTCCATCAGCTTCAAGCTGCATTCCCTATAAGAATCATATTCTGGTTACTGCATAGGGCACGCTAGCTTACCTCTTGTCCAGCAGGGCATAGAGAAGCCAGAACAGAGCGGGGAGTTTAACTTTCAAGGTTGTTCATGGTTTTTAAGTAAAGGAGGAAGAGAGTAACACACACACACACACACACACACACACACACACACACACACGACTTGTGTGCAGATGTGTTGCAGAGGTAGCTTCCCAGTGCAAATGTAGTCATAGCACTTGAAACCCAAGTCTGAATTCCAAGGGCAGACAGCTCCCAGATTAGAGGAGTGGGCTGCTGCTGACCAGGGCTCTGCAGGGGAAGTGCTGGCCCCCCACCCAGAGGGTGGGAGCTTTACATCCCCTATCAATTAATAGAAGAGCAAACCTGCTTTCTCTAATGCGTGTTTGATTTTTCTAATTTTAAACTGGTTCTATTGAAGGGAAAACTGTCATTGCAGAAACACTGAGAGCAGCAATAACATGCTGGAAATGGGAGCATCCTACCTGCAAGCCCTCGATTGTTTGCAGTTACATTGTGAGTCATTTTAAATTGATTCCTGGAAAGAATCCTATATCCCTAGAAAATGGAGGAGTTCGGGATGCTGGCTTGAGCTCTCCAACACCATACACAGCTGTGCTTCTTCCCATGTGCCCTGTTGAAGGAAATTCAGGGAAAACACTTCCGTGCACATCTTGTGCTACCTAACCCATGAGTATATACTGGACCTGTGTACTGGACCTGATCATGCAACTGTGCTCAGGAGGGATAGTCCCAGTTTTCCTTTGAAATTTTACCTTTAGCAAAACCAATTCCAGTAGACACTGCTTAAATCCATAACAACGGGGGCAAATAAAAATACTTCAATAAACCAGGAGAAAGAGAGAACACCCTGAAAACCTAACTACTTAGTTTTGGAGAGTCCAAGATATTTGTGTTGTTATTTGGATGATAGTTTTAGAAACTGTGTTTTGGTGCTATTCTGAGTGAGCATGCTGCACTCCGGAAGGAAAAGAAAGTTCAGGGTGTGTTTACTTGTGTATTTAGAGAGAATATGTCATTCTTTCTACTTACAGGCAAAGGTGGGGTCATTTTGTCGTTTTGGAAATGGTCAATAAAGCTTGGGTTCACTACACATGGTAGAATACACTTTTTAAAACAGTGCCTAATTGAAATTCTGAATGAACAGTTAACTTTTGAACAGGATGTATATGTAAAGGAAAGGATTAGTTATGCTTTTTATTATCTTAGACATTCTTTGTAACTCACACATTTATCTGTCATGTGAGAGCGATAAAGCTGTTCACATGCAAACCAGGTTCTAATAACCTCCTTTGCCACGGTCCAGGACCACAGGACCACAGTGATGTTATATGGTTCCCAGGAATCTCACAGCTTCAGCTCTTGGCCTTGGCCTTGCTCCTGATTAGAGGGGAGACCAAGGCCTCCAGTCCTCAATGGAAGAACTAGGTCCACAGCTAGTTCCATTTGCTCTGGTCTTCAGAAGCTGAGGGAACTCATTTTCTGACCTCTGTGGCACATTCTGTGAGTGGGACAGCAGTGCCTACCTCCAGTGCTGATGAGAAGACCGAAAGGCCATACTAGAACATTTTCAGAACCTTCAAACTATTCTGTGTAATTCTGTAAGGTAGAAATATGTCATTTGACGTTTATACAAACCCCACAGAATGTCTCGCACCGAGCACAAACTGTGTTGTAAACCCTGCACCTGGATAATAAAGATGGGTCACCATAGGGGCAAATGGATCCTTCTAGTGTTAGGTATCAATTATAGAAGAAAATATTTGTCAGGGCAAGAGGGGCATAAGGGAATGCTCCGTAGTCTCTGTTTAATTTTGCCACTTGTAGAAAATAGCCCTAAAAAAATAAAGACTGTTTTTTAAAGTTTTGAAAACACAAATTATATGTAACGCCCGACACCCAGCAATCACTCAGTGAACTACACCATCGAGGCTGTCATCATTTGTCATTATCCCGCTACAATGATAGTGTCTAACCTTCCAGGCTACGAGGGGCCATGTTTCCAGAAAGAGCTACACAGCTTTGGGTGGTCAAGATGACTCCTGAGTCTTCTGTGGTCTCCAAGATGAGTTTCCCAAGGGCCAAGGCAACCGTCTCCTGGGGAGAGCGCTACTGTGGTTTCTCAACCTAGCCCTTCGCTTGTCTGCCATGATGGATCCCTATATTTCCTACTTTCCACACTTAATTACATTTGTTCAGTTTTACTTGGCACGTCTATTTGGCTAGAAAATCCAAACAAGGGCCTTTGTGTTAGGTTCAAGATGTTCTATTTGGCAATAGAAGTGTTCTAGAAGTATGCATTGATGCCCTTGACCTAAGTATGACACCTCTGCTTAAATACAGACTTCATTGTTTTGTAGGCCTCTGCTCCAGCATATGACCTCCTTACAGACCATGGGACGCTCATGATTTCCATACTGATAGTGATCTCTTGTCAAATGTTAGGATAGGAATTGATTATGTTGAGGGAGACCAAGTATATAGCTTCTGGTGTTTTAAGGTCTATCTGGGAACAGGGAACATCCACCTGAGCTCATGGTGGCCTCAGGTTCCAGACCCTGGAGGATCTGGACTTTGAGAAGAGATAATCAGGGAGAAAGAATTTGTATCACCAGAAAGCAGTGGATCTCCTAGGCCTCTGTCCACTGCACGGGCCGGCCCTCTGGAAGGGCAGCATCAGAAGTCAGCCCACATCTTCTGGGAGGTCCTCTCATTCTCACATTAGCTTCTGCTGCTCTGAAGGGAGAAGATCACCCAGTCTTTCCGGCAAGTCAAGAGAGCTTGGCAGAGATCTGTCTGTCGCCCGCCTTCCACCCACAGTGAAGGTTTTGAGATTGGGCTGCATCCTTCTGGGGTATTGACCTAGGACTTCACCTACAGTCAGAAGGTCAGTGTTCACATCCAAACATTTAGAGCATCCCTGGGGATCTGCTGCACTCTAGATTTGAACAATATTGCTCCATAAGCATTTAGTTGACAGGTCTTGACTGTTATTAAAACATAGTCAGAAATGCTAGGAGGAAATAAAATCAACCCAGGGAAATCTCAAACCCGATCCAGCCAAGCACAGGAAACAGCTCACCCTCAGAAACCAGCATCTTAGACAAACCCAGTCCAGCCAAGCACAGGAAACAATTTACCCTCAGAAACAAGCATCTTAGACAAACCCAATCCAGCCAAGCACAGGAAACAATTTACCCTCAGAAACAAGCATCTTAGACAAACCCAATCCAGCCAAGCA
>CABHPH010148704.1:9297-29222 GCA_902168325.1 Peromyscus nudipes | reverse complement strand
TTACCCTCAGAAACAAGCATCTTAGACAAACCCAATCCAGCCAAGCATAGGAAACAGCTTACCCTCAGAAACCAGTCACCTTGAGTCAGCTCCTGGAAACAAAGCAGGAACAGCCTTGGGAAATGTGGAACTGAAATGGCTTTCAGATCTGGTAAGGAACAGGCAGGCTAGAGCTGCGCTTCTGAAGACAAGGCCCACACGCCCCACCACACCTCTTAAATAAGACATGTTTCTCCTAAAACATAAGCGCAGTCAATTGCCCATGCTAAGTGCTCAATAAATGGGCAGTGTTTAATTGAAATGACTATTGAACAAATGAAGTAAGTTTACTACATGAATGATTAGTAAACACAATGAGGCTTTCCCATTTCGAAGAGATTTAAATTATGTAAACTGTGGTAGGGGGAGGGGCAGATTTCCAATCAGGCAGACTTGGGGTCAAATCTGGCTTCTCAAACCTCCTTTATTGGAAATGCTTTGCTGTTCAGTATCTGACTTAGCATTTTCCTCACCACCACCTCCCTCTCCTGTCTCTCTCTCCTACACCCAGACATACATCACACATACACACACACACACACACACACACACACACACACACACACACACACACGGGGGTGGGGGAGTTCTCCATAGCTCTGACTTTCTGTGGTGCTCATGAAAACCTAGACTTGAAGACCCTCCTTTGTACCCTACTACCAGCTCGCTGCACTGTTCCCATCTGACGTTAGGCAAACCATGAGGATGTAGCCCACTCCCCATGCTCCACTATCTGCTTCCCCTGAGGGTCTCTCTTGATGTTGTGGTACACATGCACTTGCCTACTATAGCCAAACCATGACAGAACCTCTCAGTGCACCCCAGAGGTGGTAACCACATCCCTCCCAATCCAGTGGCCTCGTGGGACAGCAGTGTCTGCGGAGCACGTATGAACCACAGTAAAAATACCAAGTGAGACTGCTGGCATCTGGACAAGGCTGGGTCAGTCATTTACCACTCTCAGCCCTTCGGCAGTTATCTCACAGCCCCAACTGACCAGGATGGAGAGAAATTAGGCCCAATGTGACCATGACCTACAGGGAGCATCCTTTATATTCATCTTGCTGATTTCAAAGAGCTGGGTACCAGCCTGTGGAGCTGCATAGCATCTCAGAGATGCTCTGGTGGACTATCAGGATCCAGAGAGGCTAGAGTGCCAGAACACTGTATGATCAAACTCAGATGTCAAGTTGTAGATGCTGGTTCTGGTGTATGCCCCTGGAGACTGTGACCCCAGCTAACCTGAGTAGGGAAGATGAGGTTCATTCTAGGACCCACACATTTTTCCTTTCCTTCACCTTCTCATTTCCTCAGCAGATACATGACAACAGCCATGTTCATGCCAGCTGTGGTGGTTTGAATGAAAATGGCCCCCATAGGCTCATGTGTTTGAATACTTGGTCCCCAGATGGAACTGTTTAGGAAGGAGTAGGAGGCATGGCCTTGTTAGAGGAGGTGTGTCACTGGGGGTGGGCTTTGAGGTTTCAAAAGTCCATTCCCAGTATGCTTTCTCTGCTTCCTGCTTGTGGTTCAAGATGTTGGCTCTCAGCTGTTGCTCCAGCCCCCTATCACCATGCCTTCACAGCGCCATCATAGACACTAACCCTCTGGAACCACAATCCCAATTAAGCTCCCTCTTTCATCTAGCTCTTTTATGAGTTGGCCAAGGCATCTTATCACAGCAACAGGAAAGGAACTAATACAGGAGTTGGTACCAGGGAGTAAGCAATCGCTGTGACAGACCTGACCGTGCTGCTTTTTGGGGGGAATGTGGAAGACTTTGGGCTTTGGACTAGGAAAGCAGTTGAACACTTTAAGCAGAGCTTAATGGACCATCCTAGGATCTTGGAAGACAGTAGCACAGAGAACTATGCAGACTGCAGAGGCCCGGCTCAAGAGGCTTCTCGGGGGAGGAGGGGGACAATATAAGCAACTGGGCTAGAAAACACTCGTGATATTTTGGCTAAGAGTGTAGCTGCCTTATGCTCATTTCGTAAGAACTTTCTTGAAGTTAAATTGAAAAGTAATGGGCTAATTTCTCCAGTGGAGAAGATTTGAAGACAGCCCAATATTGGCTCTATCACATTGTTATTAGTAGTCACTACTATTCAGGCCTACAATGAAAAAGAGCGGGCAGGGCAAACGGAAACGCAGGATGTACAGTTCGGAGAGAAAAAGCACCAGGAAATTTAGTGTTGGACCCAAGACATGTGCTGGAAGAGATAAAGAGATTAAGGAAAAAGCTGACTTGAAGTGGAATAAAGGGAAGGTGCCCCTTAAGGCAAAGGCCGCCTGGCAAAGCTTCCATCTTGTGAAAGGAACAGGCCCAAGGAAGCTTCTTCAACAAAAACAAAGGCTGCTACAAATATTATTCAAGGGGGCTCTGCTCCATGCCAGTGGTAGCCACACTTAGCAGTGCCGTTCACGTGGTTCTGGCTTTAGGATCATGAAGGATGCATGAGTAGAGGGCTTATGGAATCTTCCTCTGGGGTCAAAGAGAGCTGCTGAAGCCAGGTGTGTGGAGGGCAGTTCTCGCAGGGAACCCCTGAAAGGCCATGGTGTGGAGCTGTGAAAGTGGAGCTCAGATTGTGTTGGAGCCCCACAAAACGTTAGAGGTGACAGAGCCATGGGATATCCGCCAAGAACTGCACACAGAGAGTGGGATAAACCCAAGAGCGAGTTTGTTGCCATCAACAGAGCTGGAAGGGAAGGGCCATCCAAGCCCTTTGATGGTGGGCATGCAGTGACAGGATTTGGAGTTTGCCCTGGTGGGCTTTGGTCTTGCTTTTGGTCCAGGATTTCCTTATTGTGCCCAACTCCTTTACGAATGGTAATGTACAGTCTGTGCCATTTCATGTTGCAAGCATGTAATTTGCTTTTTTTATTTTACAGGGGCTTACAATTAAGAGATGGCCTTGAGTCTCAGAAAAGACTTTGAACTTTCAACTTTTAAACAGTGCTGAGACCAAAAGACTATGGGAGACTTTTGAATTTGGACTAAATGCATTTTACACTATGATATGGCCACCAGCCTATGGGGGCCAGGAAGCGTAATGTGATTGTTTGAATGAGAATGGATAGCCCCCAAAGGCCCATGTGTCTATGTACTAGGTCCTTATTGGTAGTACTGTTCAGGGGGGATTAGGAGGCATGGGCCTTACTGGAGGAGGAGCATCACTGGCTCTGAGGTTTCAAAAGGCTTACGGCATTCCCAGTGTGCGCTCCGCCTTCTGCTTATGGACCAAGATGTGACTCTCAGTTGCTGCTCCAGCCACCTGCTGCTGAGCCTCCCTCCACCATCATAGACTCTAACCCTAGGAACCGTAGCCACATTAACCTCTTTCCTTTGTAAGTTTCCTTGGTTATGGTGTCTTGTCACAGCTACAGAAAAGAAACTAATACACCAGGTGTATTATGCCAAGTGCAACAAAGAAACCCATCTTTTTTTTTCTCTCACAGTAATTTTCTACAACACTGCGTGTGTGTGCATGTAATATGTACATGTTCACATGTATGGGCATGTATGTATGCAGGTGCGCTCATCCATATATCCATGTGTGGTGGCCAGAAGTCAATATCAGGTGTCTTCTTCTATCATTCTCCACCTAATTTTTTGAAGCAGGGTCTCTCGCTGTACCTAGAGTTCATCAATTTGACTAGACATCCCCCTAGTGCTGAGGTGAAGCACATTGACACAGGACTGCGTCTGGCTTTTTGTGGGGGAGCTCAGGTTCTCAAGGTTATGCAGTGGGCACTTCACTAACTGAGCCAACTCCTTAGTCTCCTTCTAACAATTATGTGTGGTTTTTCCTTAATATTCGATTTTAAAGGTCATGAAGGTGGGAAGCAGGGCAGTCTGAGTTCATCAGTGCCTGTACCTGGTAGGTACACAGTAAAGATATATAGATTAACCAGAAAGACTCTATGGCCTCAAGTCACAGAGGATGGGGACATGAACAAAGCATGTGGCTGCAAATGCCTCCCAGCATGACTGCCCCCTGCTCTTCCCTGCTCCCCAGGCCACGCCATGGCTTTAACACACTTACGTAATAAAGAGACACCTTCAGTCAATCATCTCTTTCCTATACCTATTGCTAATCGCTGCCGAAGGCTTTGGAATAGTCACAGGTTGATGCCTCAAGGTGGCTTAAAGGACACTGAGTTCACCAACAAAGGGACACCTGTCTGGTCTTGGGAGAAAGGCAGGGAGTACGTCCCTCCTCCCATTTCCCCAACTTTCCCACAAGCCCCCCAGGTGCTCCTTCCCCACCCCACAACCTTCAGTGGGAAGATGGATCTGGTACCTTGTGGTCGATGTCCCCGTGGCTGTTTTCCATCTCTGGGCTCATCTTAACTTCCTGAGAATCACTCTTCCCACCTGAAAATGAGAAATGATTCCCATCCAGGAAGAAGTTCCTCATGAAATGGGAAATGATCTCCCACAGTGGCCGCGGTTAACTAGTGTCGATTCCTATTCTGAAAACCAAAGGTGAAGGCCCGTGATGCTGACAGCCCATCACTTCTGTAACCCCTACCCATACACCCCAAGTAAGAGACTGCCTCTCCTCACTTTCCCTGGATTTATTCTCTCCTCCTCCCGTCCTTCTCCTCCCTGCTTTCCTCCATGTTCTCACCTAGCATTTCTCACCTACCCCACCACCTCAACACAGCGTCCACCCGGCAATGCCCATGCTAAGCCCAGTTGTATCTCAGTGATCCATGTCCCCTTGTCTCTGCTGTCCCGGGAGCACCCGCTTGGCCCTCCTGTCTTCACTCTTTTAGTCAGGATACCGCTGAGAGGGGAGAAGGAGCAATGGAGAGCAAAGAGAAGGGAGGCCACCCCGTCTTCTGTGTAGCAGAGAAGACGGCCCTCTTGTTTGGCTGGATTCAGCACTGGCTTTGTCTTACATCTGCGTTAGTTTCACGTCTACAGTATGAAACAATCGCACAGTGCACAGCAGGCCATGGTTCCCACGCTGCCCCTGTGTGGCATTTCACCCCTCATGCAGCGCTGATTGCTCTCTGATGTCTGAAAACATCTGAACTTCCAATCTTTGAATAGACTTTAAGCGCTGGGTTCATGGTTGACTTTCCTTTTATTGTGCTCTTTTGGAGAGGGTTTCTAAAGCAAAATGAGTCAATCAATGAGTTAATCCATTCACACCTTACTACCCAAAGATAAGCATCACTAGCACGCTAGCAGGTAACCTTCCAATATTATATATTAATTTATCACACGCATCATTTTAAACGAGAAGGCAGCACCACCTACTCCTATTGGGCACTTCTCCGTTTAAGGTCGTATTGCAAATATCTGTCTGTGTTATTAACTGTCATTGCACATGTTCTGAGTGTTTCTATGAGTAGGTAGGGTATTCATCCAATTGCTGTAACAGAGGCCATAACAATGGCTTAAACACAGCTGTTTATGACCCTCTGAAGTGGATGCTAATGGCACCATAGTTCTGCTCTGCCCTGTGAGACTGTCCAACCTACTGGTAACCTTCTCTCTACCATCCCCGAGGCAGAGCCATTATCCATGTGATCTAAGAGTTCACACCCAATTTGCATTGTAGTCCCCAGAGAGATGGGAAAGGGGCCCCAAAGGACATAACCATCCTTAAAGAATACACTCTTTCCAAGCTCTGAATCTGTTCTCTCTGCTCTTGTCCCATTAGCCACAGTGATGTCCACACCCCATTGGTAGGGAAGCTGAGAAACCATGTCTTGGCATGCACACGCTCTGATACAGATAGGCAGACAGACAGATCAGCAGAGGTCAGCAGTCCAGACAGAAGCTGCCAAGCACCCAAATATCTGGAAGCTGACTAGGGAGGGCCAGGAGGCAGCAGTCAGCAGTCCAAGGCCAAAGGACTCCTAGTAGGGGGTTAGAAGGCTATGGAGATAAGCAAGGTCAAATGCCACAGGAGTTAGGAGCCCAGGCCACTTCTCCTCCAGGCAAAGTCAAATAGCATGAGTTCAGCAAGCAGTAGACTGGGCTTCTGGGTCCGTCAGTGCCTTTTCTAGGTCCAAGGAACTGTTACCAGCAGATGGGGCTGTCTACCTATAGTCCTGAAGAAAGCTCCCTCAGTGACCAGAGTTCTTGGGTGACTAGACAGTAATGTAAACCCTACAAAGTGTTAGTTTAGAATAGCAACTAGTGACAAGCGGGGGAGGGACAGCCATCTATCCAGCTCTATGCTGGGAAGCACAGGAGTGGAAGCAGACAGTGATTTCTCTGTCCCCAGCATTTTCTCAGCTCTATGTCCCCAGACCGGACCAAGACAAAGGCACGAATCGACCATGCAAAACTCCGGAACAGACAACGCTGCAGCCCTGAAGTCAAGAGTCAACCAGCTCAGAATCACGCCCATCTGTTTCATTTGTAACCAACAGCTGCCGCTAGGCGGCACCAAACTGCAAAGGGGAGCAGTTCCTTAGTCTTAGCTGCAGTGGCTCCTTCAGGACAAGCAAGGCAGGAGCTGCTCTGTTCAGGTGTTCCTGGCTCCTGTCTTGGCCCTGGCGCAGAGTGGAGCTCAGACAATGTGCATATGTCTGTGGATTGGAGGGAGGGTGGAAGGATGGGTGGATGGATGGGGGTGTGGGTGGGTGGATGGATGGGTGGGTGGATGGGTGGGTAGGTGGGTGGGTGGATGAGTGGGTGGGTGGGTGGATGGATGGGTGGGTGGGTGGGTGGATGGATAGATGGAGAAGCAAGTGAACAGAGTTGATTTTTCTCCCTGAGGGACTGGACACTACTTCTTCTTTATAGTAGATACTATAATGAAGCTGTCTATGTGCCTGCCCAGGCCTTTCTAGATGTCTTATTCTCTCACTTCACAGGAGTGCTGTGATCGGGAAGAGAGGGTCACGGTTGCACAAACTGGTGGGGACTGGGTCTTCTACCCTGTTCCAGAGAATAGAGAACAAGAGGGCACTGGGCATGTCTCACACTGCATCTATGTCCCCTTGGGCAATCAGAGAAAAGGCTTCCCTGCAGCCACTCAGCCACCCAGCTGGCAACCCTGTTGAGCACCCTTCCTTCCCCACCTCGTCATTACAGAAGATCACCTGTGACTGGCCTTCAAGACTCAGGCCATTGTTCTCACTTCATCTTGTCTCAGCTCCAAGTCATTTCCTTAAGATTTCCTGGACCTTGCCAACCTGCTGGAGCCTTTTCCTGCTTTGGGTTTCTTCTTGGGAATTCTTTTGCATGTTTTGTGGGTACACACTGAGAGCTCTTCTCTGGTGGCATGCCAGCCACATGGTGTACCCTGACATCTACATCAGAATCCTGCACACTGAAATTTGTAATCTAAATCAACCCTCAAGCCCTCTCTGACAGGGCCAGCACCAGTAAGTCCCTGGTCCTCTCAAACCATCCTTAACCAGAACTCCCCACCACCAGGTGAGCGTTTGGGTTTTTGTTTGCTTTGAAGAAAGAATTTCTAGGGGCTGGAGAGATGGCTCATCAGTTAAGGGTACTAGCTGCTCTTCCAGAGGTCCTGAGTTCAATTCCCAGCAACCACATGGTGGCTCACAACCATCCATAATGAGATCTAGTGCCCTCTTCTGGCCTGCAGGCAGAACACTGTATACATAATAAATAAACCTTAAAAAAAATTTCCTTAAAAAAAAAAAGAAGAAAGAAAGAATTTCTAACTTTATTGAGGCCTGATTGACAAATAAAAAGTGACTTATATTGAAGGTACATAGTATGTTGCATGTATATACATTGTGAGTTGGTATTTAATTAGCATATCTGTCATTTTACAAGTTCCTTTTTTAATAAAAATGGTTAGCTTACTTATGATACCCTCACTCCTAAAATGTCAAACATCTGATACAATGTTTCGAACTACAGTCACCATGCTGTGCGTTACAGCCCCAGAATTTGGTGGCTCTGCACACAAAAATGGGCCCCTGGCCTGACAAACCCCATTTCTCCAAACCCCAGATGCCGCCAAACCTACAGTGCCGTCTGTACTCGATCGAGTGTGACCTTTTGAAATACCAGGAGAAGCAAGCAAGCCTTCCCAGCACACACATTCCCAGTGACCCTGCCAACCTTGAGTCTGTAGTCTTCAATCTCAATTCCTTACAGTGGCTAGAATAAACAGACCAAATATAGTTGTAGTTTCATTTCCTCCATTCAATGGGCCACTATGAAAGTAGACAAAAAGATGTCCTTCAGCGACACCTCCAGGGCCAAGGCCAGTGGTGAGGGACCAGGCAGGGTCTCTGCTAATAGGAACGTCGAGATTCAGGTTTCATTAACTGTAATTCTGGCTGGCTCTACCCAGAAATCCCATCATTTATTCATTCCTTTGTCTTTGGCTCTAAGCCTGCCACCCTGGCCTGATGGTTGCCCTTCTGGAGAGCCACCAGGAGCCCAGGGACAGGGACAATGGAAATTTCCCAAGGGCCAGGTACCTGTTGGCCATCTTCACAGATAACTTTTATGGTAAACTCAGAAAGCCAACAAGCCATGTAAAAGGCACCTCCCTTCTCTCATGGTTTTTTTTTTTTTTCAAGTTTTCATGGGTTTACTCAGTTTATTGTTTCTGTAGTTTATAATATATTTGGGGGACTTTTGTGCAGAGTAAGGAGTCTCCTCACCCCATTTTCTGTTGACATTTTCACCGCGTGTCAGAGCTCCTCATGCAAATATTATACCACTGTATGTAAGGGACTTGAACATCCATGGATTTTTAGCATTTGTGTACATCTGGGAACCCAACGGGTCCTGGAGGGTAAATGCATGCAAATGAAATCCACAGACTGCCCCTGCAATTCCCCAGCGTGATGACTTACCTTCACTTACAGCCTTTTATTTTTCCTGAGACTTCTGCACACTGTGGTGACCTGTGGTTAGTGAGGGGAGGGTTGGAGGTGGGAGCTCCTTTGGGCCTCTGCCATCCAGTGAGATTTGTGGAGGCTGTACCAGCTGCAGAGAAGGTGGGTGGACCCTGGAAAAGTGTAGGCCACAGGTGACACTGGACTCTGAAATGTCACTCACAGCTGATCCCAGAGAGCCCAAGCCCCAGAAGAAGAGCCAACCTTTCTGTGTGGATTTTCTGGTTCAGCCAAAGGCTAGTCTTAGGCTCATGAAAACTTGGAGAAGGCTTCGGCAAACAGGGACTTAGCTGACTCCTAATAACAGTCAAGGGGCTGCTATACATGCTTCTAGCTATTGGATCAGTAAGCTGTAATCACATCCAAAGGGTGCAGATACAGCCAGGTATCTGCCAGGGCACATCTGCAGTGGGTGGCAGGGTCTACCTAAGGCTGCTAAAGAAGCCATCCCCATTTGTTGTGGAATAGAGAAGGTTCTCTCTGGGTACACTCCTCTATGGCCAGGAGCCTAGGAACCTGTAGGCCAAGGCAACTGACCGTCACTAACCTCCATAGAGCTCCAGGCCTCACAGAAGGTAGGTGAGGCAGGTAAGCCATAGAGCAACGGAGGGACAGTGCTGGGGCAGGGACCAGACATGCCACCCCCTCCCCAACCACTATTATCCATTCCTGGGTATATGACTAGAAATGACTGAGCTTGGGCTGTCAGCTCAGGAACTCTGCCTTCAGTGAGGCCCTTCAGGATACTGCTGGGGAACTGTGACTGAGAGAGAGGGCAGAGCCTAGGGCGAAGTAGGAAGGGTATGAGCCAAGTCCCTTCTCTGTCAGGGTAGATGGAGGGCAAGAATGCTGTTACAATGCAGAGAGCACCCCCTCTTCCCAACAAAAGGTCATCACCCAGCTCCAAGAGCCAACGGGAAACCGGGCTCCAGGGCCAGCATGCCCATTCACTCACTCATGCATTCACACACATTGCCTGGGTGCCAGCTCTCAAGTCCTCTCTGCTACCTGTTTCCCCTGCCCCGGGTACACACACAGGGCACCTCCTCTCCCTTCTGATAGCCCTATTCTGCCCCCTCAACTTCGTTAAGTAGAAGCCCTATCCAAATGCAGCTCTCTGCCAGGCCTGTCTGCAGAGCTTCTGCCCCAGCCCACACCATCTTCATTACCTGTGAGCTGTTGACTCTTCCTTCACTAGAGTTGAGGGTCAGTTTCCCTTCTGTTCACTCAACAGCACCTTGCTCCTCTGGAGCCACTGAGAGATGCAGTATTCCACACTCTAAACCTGCAATGTGCTGGTCACTCAGAGAGGCAAAGGAATTTCCCTAAGACCACGCGGCTGGTTGAAAGGGGTGAGACTCAAACATAAGACTTTGACCTTGTCCTCAGTGTAAGAGGTCTGAGACATCACTGCCTTCACTTAAGGGTCGAGAGGACCTGGGAGACAGTCTTCAAATGGCATCTTAGGTTGGTTTGGGAACCAGAAAACTGAGTGGCCTTAAGTGAAAAGTGCCCTGGAGGAACTGGTAGCACCTCCATCAGGTATTTTTTTGTTTTGTTTTCTGTTTTTTGAGACAAGGTTTCTCTGTGTAGCCCTAGCTGTCCTGGAATTTGCTCTGTAAACCAGGCTGGCTTCGAACTCAGCTCTGCCTCTTGAGTGCTGAGATTAATGATGTGTGCCACCATCCACCATCAGCCAGCTTTCTTTTTCTTTCAAAACTGTATATGCAGTAAAGAGCACTAGAAAGAATGAGATCCTGTCATTGGCTGCAGGGACAGAAATGGAGCATTGTTGAGTGAAATAAGCCAGGCAGAGAAAACCAAGCACTGCATGTGCTCATCCATCTGTGAAAGCCAGAAGCCTGACCTCACAAAGGTAGAGGGTAGAACAGCAGTTACCTGAGGCTGGGAAGGGATGGGGTGAGCGGGACAGAGGAAGGCTGGAGAACAGGCACCAGAATGTAGCTTCGTAAGTGGAACACACTCCAGGTGGTGGGGGGCAACACTATGATGTGACCTCAGCTCACAACTCACGCAGAAGTTTATAAAACATGTAGAAAGGAAGAGCTCACAGCTTCCTAAGTGAAAGGGAAACATTTACTGCCCTGATTTGACCTCATACTATGTACCAAGTAGCCACACTGTACCCCACAACTACTATCATTAGTGTGTGTTAATTTAATAATAAGACAGAAAGAGACAAGTAAAAAGCCTTTAATGGCAACCATTCATCTTAAGGCAAACTGAACGGCGAGTCATGGCCTCCCGCCTCAGCAGACCCAAGCCCATGCACATATATGATAGAAATGCAACCCAATGCACACTTTCTTCATCTTTGCTCATCAACGATACAGAAGACCTTCAGTTTGTCTGAAGGGGTCAGCACTCCTGGACACCATTACTGATAAGTTCCTGTGGCATCAGGGGGCCCTGTCTCACTGTGTGGCCTGTGCCTCAGTTTCTCCATCTGTACAATAGCACTTGCGCTGCTTAATTTTTGCCAACTCGATACAAACTAGAAATACCTGGGAAGAGACCACCTCAAGTGAGGAATTGCCTCCATCAGATTGGCTTGTGAACATGTCTGTTGGACATTTTCTTGAGTAATCATTGATGTAGGAGGGCCCAGCCCAATATAGGCAGTGTCACCCCTGGGCAGGTAGGGTTGAGTTGTATAAGAGAGCAGACTGGCAGAGCAAGCCATGGGGAACAGGCCACTAAGCAGTGTTCCCCCGTGGTCGTGGTCTCTGCTTTAGTTCCTGCCTTGAGTTTTTGCCCTGACTTTCAACAATGGACTGTAACCTGTGCGCTAAATAAACCCTTTCCTCCCCAAGCTGCTTTTAGTTAGAGTTTTACCACAGCACTGAAACACTAACTAGGATGGTGATAATGATGTGTACACCTCCGAGGCCTGTGGAGAGTACTAGACACGTGTGTTCTGACAGGAATGTGCTGAATCTCTTAGCCCCCGTCAGCTTTCCCAACAGCTGGACATATGCTGCCTCTCTACATTTTAAAAAATGAGTCCAAGCCAGGCGCTGGTGGCACACGCCTTTAGTCCCAGCACTCAGGAGTTCGAGGTCAGCCTGGTCTACAAAGTGAGTTCCAGGACAGGTTCCAAAGCTACACAGAGAAACCCTGTCTCAAAACAACAAAAACAAACAAACAAAACAAAACAAAAAAATAAGTCCAGCAACACAGGGCTCATTGCTTCCCTGGTGTTCTGTCTCCACTCCCAGATGCCAATCCCTCCGGTTCCACCACGGCAGTTTTATCACATTCACGATCTATTACTGCCTTCACGTTTTTTTCTTCCAATTCCTTCCACTGGTCATCAAACACTTATTTTAAATGACAGATGTTTTATAACAAGATCATTAACTCAGTGTCCGTTCGTGTAGGGAGCTGCGTTCAGCCATGCCTTAAAGGTGGCGCTGGTTACCGCCTTCCGCCATCCCGACAGCGAGCGCTCCCCGTGGAAAACAACTCCATATAAGGCTATATGGAATTTGTGGCTTGCTTACGCATGCTTGAGCCTATTGGGCAATGCCCACGTGGTGACCTGGGGTTGGCTGCCCAGAGCCTATTTAAGGCCGGGAGAGGCTTTCCCCGGGGGATTTTTCAGAAGTCAGAAGATTGTTCAAAGGCCTGAATAAACTGCAAGAAGAAGAGCTCGGTGTTGTGTCTTCCTTGCTGGTCGAGGTGGGCGCAACACATTCGTTCATGAGGATAGATACAAAATAAACACAGGTGATAGTCCAGTGGTGGGCAGCACACAGGGTGGAGTTTCTGAATACCCTTCTCCACTGAATCAGGGGCCAGTCTTGCAAAGGTTATACAAGTTCAAAATCATTCCAGAATAAACAGTTTAAAATGAGGACAGGAAAGGGTAAAAGGAAGAGGAGGAGACACAACTCCCTAGAGAGATGACCAACCACTCCTTAGAGAGATGGCCGATGGCTGGTTCCAGCAAGGGCAGATAAGTAACAAGGAGTCAGTGCTAGGAGGAAAGGAGGCAGCCCATGGGGGCACATCAAAGGCTGCCAGAGCCAGCTCAGAGTAGTCATAGACACAATTGGGTCTGTCTGAACCTCAAAATAAAAGACAGCATCAGTGGATTATAATCTACCAAATAACACAGGATGCTATTCGCCCATTCTGATGTAAGTACATAAATAATAGAGCCAGCTCCTCCTTCCAGTAAATGCCAATAAATGTGAATGATAGAGTCAAAGGATGCTTTGGCAGGCACCCATGGTCATAATGGATTTAGGAAAAAAGCATCAATGAAGGTTAAAACAGTGGGTAAAAGTCCGATGAGGAACAAAATACTCATTTATTTAAAAAAAAATTTCCCCACGTGTTACCTACTAAGCTCAGAGGGAACAAGAATTGCTGATGGTGAAGGAGTCCTGAGGAGCCCACCATACACAGGACCCAACAGGAACATCAGTCATCCAGGGACAGATGGACACTGCAATGGAGGCGCCTCTCCAGGTCAGTTCACCCGATGACAAGGACGCACTGTACAGCCTCATCCTGTGATGGGCACAGGGGATGAGGACAGTGGGTGCTGTCTTAGCCACAGGTGGCTGCAGATGGCGACCAAACCCACCCAGTGCTGTGGTTCTGAGCAGACAGGAAAGCAGCTGCAGAGGATGGAGTCCGGATGGCCAGGGAAAGCCACCTGTGGCCACGTCTCAAATGCTAGGATCTGGTGTTCGATGTGCTCGCCCGCTAACTATTGTGGCTGTTTAAGAGATTGTCTTGTTCTTGAGGAAAACAGACACACTGAAAGGTCAAGGTGCATGGGAAGCAGTCTGGTATGGAGCTATGACTTAGCTCCAAGACTCAGGGGAGTGGGCTGTGGAGAGAGGAAGGAAAAAAAGGAGAGAGAGAAAGTAGAGGGAGAGAAGCAGGAAGGGAGGGGAGAGGAGAGAGAGGCTGACACATCTGGATCTGTTTTAAAAAGACTTTGGGGGATATCTTTTGTTATTCTTTGACAATTTCATCCAGGTATACAATGTATCTCGGCCACCTCTACCCCCATTTTTTCTTTCCCACTTCCCCCACACCCACAAACAGGTCCCCTACCTTCACATCCTTCTCTCTCCTTCTCTTAGCCTCTTTTACAGGTGGTTTTTTTTGTTTGTTTTGTTTTGCACTGAGTAATATCTTCTAATACAACATTTTAAGTTCATTAATGACTTTTCCACTGTATCTCTGTCATTATTTTTCTTAATGGTTTTTCCAGGGCTTAGGACACAAACACTAACACCAGAATCTCCTGCAAACTTACACTATGTACAAAAACATCACTTCCATAACGATCTCTCTCCTCTCCCACTTTATATAATATTATGTTAAAAACAATACATTTTGATAATTATGACTTCATCAGTCATCATTTAACCAAGCCACTTCATCAGCTTTGCCCCACCCACCTCCTCTGTGATGTTTTAGCAAATGTATTAAACATATATTGCATTTCTGCGTATCCGAGGAGAGCAAAGTACTAGATACCCATTAGTTTGTACAGCCCCCTTTAACAGTTTAGAGAGGCAAAGAGAAATATATGCCGTATAGCATTCCCTATCATTTTGTGTACTCACTTGCACGTGTTCTCTGTGTGGCCTTGAGTTGTTTCAGATGGAGTCCTGGACAGCAGCGTTTAGTTTTTCTTGCTAGCTCTATTAACAACCTCTACTTGGTTTTGCTTAAAAAGTCTATTTTGATTTTATAATAGAACATGATCTTCTGGGACAAATGCTGGCTTGATTGTTGTTGTTATACCTTTGTCTGTTGTCAACTGGCCTCCACTGATGCTTTTTCCTGAGAAACAATGTCTGTGCCTCTCCTCTTTCCGGCTCTGCATGTAGACATGCTGATCACTGAGAACTGTTTTATCCAAGACTGTAATACAGTTTCCTTGACCTAAACTTGCCTTGTCTCTCTCTTCCCCCTTCAAGGCTAACGACAGACACTCACCAGCTGCCCCAACCAGAAACCAGGAAAGAAAAGAAGTAGTGATGGAGTCCTGGAAGGTTCCAACCCATTTCTCATTATTCCTCATTTATTAGCACCCCTCTCCCTTCCATTTCTGCTATGTGTCTGTAACCCCTCCACCCTGGAGCTGAAAAAAACTCCCACTTCATCCATTGGTCACCGACTAGTCTTTCTTTCTCCCCAGTAGAGGTCTCTTGGGCATTGTTCTTCATGTGGAGCAAGCTCTGTGTGCAGACATGACTCTGATAACACCTGGTGTTCTGTCATTTGTTGTGGGGTATTTGTACACAGTGGGAAGATGTGTCGCTGTGATTGGTGTAATAAAAAGCTGAACAGCCAATAGCTAGGCAGGAGGTATAGGCAGGATTTCTGGGAAGAGAAAGGAAGAGATGAATCTAGGCACAAATAAGACACAGAATGAGTTGGACACACAGACTGGGAAAGAAAGGTAAAAAGCCACGAGGCAAAACATAGACTAATATAAATGGGTTAATTTAAGTTATAGGAGCTAGTGGGACAAGCCTAAGCTAAGGCCAAGCCTTTATAATTAATAATAAGTCTCCATGTTGTTATTTGGGAGCTGGCAACCCAAAGAAAAACATGACTACTGCCATCACACTGAGGGTCTATGGTTCACTTTAAACTCACTGTTCTCACCAAGACTTCATAGGTTTGCTTGCATGATACTCATTTTCAACGTGCCCTAAGGACAATTTCCAAAGGCGTTACGTGGTTTCGTTTGGGAGGGGTTATTCTTCCAGTTTCCCCAGTGACAGTGATTTTTGGCTAGTGTATCTATACATCACTCCCACCCCACTTCCAAAGTGATAGAAATTTAAGAGCAGTTTTGATGTTGGAAGATTTGACTGTGTACTTCTCCAAACTAGGAAAGGGTGTTAAAGAAGAAAACTGTTGTATTAACAACATTTAGCAAAGCAGAAGCAACATTTAATAAAATTCAGCGCTGGATTCAAAACTGAGAAGAACATTCCCTTAACCCATTTTAACCATCTATTAGAAAATGGAAGCAATTGTAGGTTTTAAAGCCTCTCTTCAATGGCAGGAAAAAGAGTTGGCTAACGAGGATGCCAACCATGAGTATGTATACTCCTTATCATAGAGTACATGGATCACAAGAGCTGAAACACAATCATCATTATGATAGCTGACCCCAGTGTTACAGAACAACTTACAGGTCATCAGAGAACAAGTTCAGTAAAGTTGCTAGATACATACAGCATCAGTTAGCAAAGCCAATTTACAGAGAACCAGGAGACACGTCTTTGTAAATGAGAACATGTACAGTTTCAGAAGGTGTCCTTCCCTACGGGGATAAGATCAGGGTCGGGACTAAGTCTAAGTTGTACACGACTCTACTACAAAATGTGAGATACAATGCAATTACTTCTTTATTAAACAGGTAGTAGAAATAAGTAGCTGTGACTTATTCAGAGATGCATGGAACTCAGCATCATAAATAATCTTCAGCCAGTCCCCACATTTGCTGTAATCACAAAATACAAATGACAGGATGATCCATATATACAGAACAAAGATCTAAGAGCTGTTCTATGATTTCTGACAACCAATTAGAAACCCACGTGGTTAGAAGTGGCTTATTGGTAAAGATGAATGGACAAAGCTAACAAAACATGGAGCCCAGAATCATTCCCATAATTACAAGGACATGGGACATGATGACAGTGGTGGCTTTATAAGTGTATAAATCAGGGAGGAAGGGATGATCGGTTTTTCAAATGTTAGGGAAATAACTCTCTATATAATTGTATTTAGTCACTTTCCTCATTGCTGACAAATACCCAGACAAAAGAACCTAAGGAAAGAAGGGTTCACTTCGGCTCACAGTGGCAGATGATAGTCCCTCATGGCAGCCTTCCAGAGGTCCTCTGGTGCATAGCACTGGCAGTCGGAAGGGAGCAGAGGGAACAGAAAGTGGGGCTGGACTGTGAACTTCAAGGCCCAGACACAAAGATCCACCTCCACCGGCAAGACTTTACCTCCAGTTTTTCCACAACCTTCCAAGAATGCCACCAGCTGGAGACCTGGCATTCAAACACACGAGACTATGGTGGGGCACTTCACATTCAAACCACATAGGTAACTAACAAGGGCATTTATGAGACTGTATTTGTGACCTTGTTTTCCGAGACAGGTTTCTCTGTGTAGCCCTGGCTGTCCTGGAACTCACAGAGATCCACCTGCTTCTGCCTCCCGAGTGCTGGGATTAAAGGCATGTGCCACCACTGCAGAGCTAAGCAGTGGTTTCTTAATAAGGACACAAAACTGAAAAAACTAAATGTAGAAGCTTCCAGGTGATAAGCAACATAAAGTTGATAGAGAAATGTTCCAATTATCCAGATTTTTATGTTAAAGTAAATGATCCTTAACCTAAACTGAAATTTTGTAAAATATCTAGAACAAAGATAATATAAAATGTGCAAGACCCTTATGAGGAATGTTACCCAAGTATATAAAGGACTTAAATAAAATGAGGCCTATCATAATACTAGTAGAAAATTATATTAATTATGAAGAAGTCTATTATCCTCCAATTAATGGATAAACTAATGCAATCTTGGCCAAAAAGAGCAATACAACTTTAGTGGAACTTAATAAGCTAATTCTGTTATTTGCTTGGAACAGAAAATGCACAAAAATAAGACCCAGAAGAGAGAAAAAGGAAGACTTTCCCACAGTCGGCAAAACAGTGCAAAACCAAACGGTAGCATGTAGAGTGTGAAGGAAAAAACAGACATGGGGTTCGACATCAGCTGTGCAGCCCAGTGTGATCATCAGCTGTGCAGCCCAGTGTGATCACTAGCTGTGCAGTGCAGTGTGACCATCAGCTGTGCAGACCAGTATGAC
This sequence comes from Peromyscus nudipes, assembly GCA_902168325.1. Classification (NCBI taxonomy): domain Eukaryota; kingdom Metazoa; phylum Chordata; class Mammalia; order Rodentia; family Cricetidae; genus Peromyscus; species Peromyscus nudipes. The sequence continues at coordinate 11,435 of CABHPH010148704.1, read as the reverse complement.
CATCAGCTGTGCAGTGCAGTGTGATCATCAGCTAGTGTGATCATCAGCTGTGCAGACCAGTGTGGCCATCAGCTAATGTGATCATCAGCTATGCAATGTAACACGAATTCTAAATAGCCTTCTAATAAAAAAAAACCCAGGAGCCTGATACTGGGGTAAATGCTGAAAGATCAGAGAGACAAAGGAACAAGCCACTGCCATGTTTCACCTCACCAATTCCATGAATCCTCTGACTGAAACCCTCTGAGATCTCACCCGAAAGGCTCCAGCCGAAAAAGCCTCTAGCTGAAAGGGACGCTTCTGCTGAAAAGCCTTTAGTTCCTGTCTCCTCATGCCTTACATCTTTCTCTACCCAGCCATTACTTCCTGGGATTAAAGGTGTGTGTGCTTCCCAGTACTGGGATTAAAGGTGTGTGCCACCACTGCCTGGCCTCTATGTTTAATCTAGTGGCTTGTTCTGTTCTCTGATCTTCAGGCAAATTTATTTTGGTACACAATATATCAACACAATACAGTGCAGTGTGATGAATCAAAAGTTGGTGTTTCAAATGGGTGGGGGATGGACTATTCCATAATGACTTTTCATGTTTGCCTATTTCATAATTGCCCTTCACTTGTTTAGAAAACTAGGTGAATATGGTATGAATAAGCAAGATACAGCAAAAATCTGCACATAACCAACAAACATGGCAATGTCTGGTGTTCAAGAAATCAGGGAAATTCAGGTTAAAATAAGGTCATTTTCAATCACAAGATTGACTTTAAAATAATCTACCAAGATGGAAACTACCTGGTGTGGGCAAGTGTGGGGAAAGTGAGCCTGTAATGGGTTTAGAGTTGAGTGGTTCAGAGAAAGTAGAGCTGTATCTCAGGAGTGAAAAGGCCTATATAATGTGAAAGTTAGATATAATAGGAAAACTTTATTCCATTAACATATGACATACATTAAATAAGTTAGGTGCTAAAACCATCTCTAAAACAGTGTTAAAAGTATTCATTTATTTCACTCTTAAGTAACAGACCAAAGACAGACATTCTTGACTGGAAGGCAAACTACTCAAACCTCAACACACACCTTCTCTTGAAACACCAGGAGCCCCACTGAGGCTTTCAAACATCCCCGCCAGCAGAACAGGGATCTTTCAGGGGAGTGTACACCATGACTCTCTGCTTAAGCTGCAAGCTGGAAGTTTTCCATCTCACTGCCTACAACTGTCATGTGGTCACAATTACCTGCCAGGGAGGCTGAGAAGCAATTATTAGCTGAGCAGTCATGTGGTCAGGTAAAACTCAGAGACAACACTGGAAGGAGAAGCTCATGCCAGCAGCTGTGGAAATGCCTGACAGCAGCTGTGGAAATGCCTGCGCAGCCGCACAGGGCTCTGGAAGAGCAGCAAGACCGGTGTGGGGTGGGAAGGTGGGCACTGCTTGGAGGCTTTTCACAGGGACAGTACAGTAAAAGGCTGGTATCTTTGAAAACCCTTTATTTGTAATTATATAACATGTTCAATACATTTAATCTATTTACACTGCACAAAGTATTTAATGTTCAAAAATCCAGATTACAGCACAATGTATAAAGGTGCTGTATGTTATTAAAAACTATTCTAACTCGGAGCTGGTCTCTAAGTTTCTCCCGGGTTGGCTGGATGACCATGTTTACAGAGCACTACCCTGAGACTCAACCCCCCCAGGATGGGCAGGGCAGTGGCAGAGCTGAAACATGGATTCCTTGCCTTGCTGCACAGTAAGAAACTTTCAACAGCTCTTTTTAATTAAAGGAATATCTATGCCTTCTCTAGCTCGATATAACTTAGATCTCAGACATTCCAGGCATAATGTACTAATGCTTCACACTAATGAGTCAGGTCAGTACTTCAGCCCAAGACCAAGGGCATCATCATCTCCTTGCAGGCTAATCACTAGAAGAAAAAATAAACAAAGAGCTCCCAGAAACAAACAGGCGTTGGGACTTCCTTCTGAGCCAGGTACGAATGTTTAGAACTTATTGACCAAGTTAAATAACCTCTTCTACGATCTTTAGATAATGATGACAGAGAACAGAAAACAGACTCTTCTTTGAGATACATATGTGTGTGTGTGTGTGTGTGTGTGTGTGTGTGTGTGTGTGTGTGTGT
>CABHPH010148703.1:0-11003 GCA_902168325.1 Peromyscus nudipes | reverse complement strand
AATTCTACAGCTAGCTTTATGATTTACTTATGTCTATCTATTTCTCTATAAGACAAAATGGCTTGATCAGGAGCCATAATGTGTAGCCCTTTTCTATTCTTCCCTGTATGAAAAGGAGCCAATGCGTGTACATCCCAGCATGCTGCCCTCTCAATTTCTTGCTTCTCCTTTTCATCTACCTCTCCACTGGCTGGTAAAGAGGAAGCACTTCACCAGGATGGCTCACAGTTGTTTGTCAAATTCTTTCACGTTTCACTAGGCAGTGTCTTCACATGCCTAGTGACTTTCTAATTCAGTGGGATGCTAACAGAATAACAAGCAGCTAGTGTGTCCCTTCAGTACTTTGTAAACATATTCCATTATTTTACCTTTGCATTTTTCTGTGAAACATCTGTTGCCAGGCTGATATCTTCCTGATGAAGAACTAGTTATCTCTCTACCAGATGCTTGAGTAGTTCTTTATAATTTTAGATTTCAACAATTTAAATAGATACAGTCACATGTCATGCACATAGAATTCAATTTTTCCTGGAATGTTATCTCACTTGCTTTCTGATACGATTTCTGCAGAATTTTTATATGCACACATCTTATATTTTTTTTCTTTTCTAATTTGTGTACTTTCCATTTCAGAAACTGGTTGCTTTTTATATCTGTCAGCATTTAATTGGCTTTGACATGGCTTTGTCTTTCCATTAGCCTTGACTGACCATCAAGTGATCTTTCTACATACCTAATGTGTTATTGTATTCTGTCTATAGAGTACTGTTCATCATAATTAATGTAATATCTTGCTTTATGTCCTTAGTTTCTAAGTTTGAAATCTTTCTTTGCATAAACCACATTGTTCAGTCACTGTATCTGTCACCTCTTTGATGAACTTCTAGGAAGTTTCTTTTTCTATTGGTTCTTTTTGACATGCATGTCATATCTCATCTCCTAGTACTAGTGTCTGGGTATATTTTCATTTGTGTTTCACTTTCTTTAATCATGCATGTGTAACATTGACAATTTCTTCCTTGAATCTAGTTTGACTGGTGAAATGTCCATCTAGCACCAGGCTTGGACTTAATCATTTTGGAAGAGGTAAGAGAATCGAATATGACAGGAGATTCTTTGGTGGCATGTCTTCTACACAGAAGTTGTCCCTCTCCTTCTCTGATGGCATCCACTATCACTGCCTGGGGGACCAGCCCCCAGCAGCACAGGGCTCAAAGGGAAATCCACAGAGTCGGCACATGCTAGACTTTTATCTGAGGGGGTTAGGGAAAAAGACACTCACACAGTCTCTTGATGGTTTCCTTCTTTATTCTCTATCCTTTCCTGTTCTTCCTGTGTTCTTTCTACTGTATATATTCTCTCTACAGTTTATATAGCCCAACGAAATTTTTCAAACAATATAGAATTACAATGTGGTTATATACTGATTTTTTCAAGTGAATGATTACAATTAATACAAAACAAACAGAAAAAAAACAGAATGTTTTCCATATCCCTTACATGATTAAACATTTTACGTATTACAGGTAAAAAGCAAATTATCCCAAGAACCCACATACATCCATACCCAAGCAACTGGTTATAGATTAACAGTGTAGGCAAGCAAGATATTCTTCTTAGCCAGGTTTTTTACTGGCAAGCTTCAGCTTTGCAGTTTCAAAGAAAGGGCCAATTACTTTATTACTTATCGTGAAAGGTAATCTTATAAGGAATCTCAACGGAATCATTTAAAAAAACCTCATAGGTCCTAACTGTGTGACATTTCCTTGTATTTATTTTTATTCATCAAAACTCTGTATAAACTAACATTATTATTATTATTGTCAATTAGACAGGACAGCTTAGGAAGGAATCATCTTCATAATGATCCACCAGTAAAAATGCCCAGTAGAGCAGGATGTTTCCATGAGAAAAACAACTATATTACAGGCAGTGGGGATCTCCCCTCATCATGCCAGATACCAGTGAAAGATGGCAGCAGCAAACATGTAAAGACACAGCAGAAGCAAAAGACATTCCGGGGGGGGGGGGGGTCTGTGGTCTTGGACCTTGCCTAACCGAGATTCACCCATCAGGGAGTTTCCTGCTGGTGGGCTGACACCTTGAACTTCAATTGCCACCTCCTGCTCCTCTGACATGGCCACCACCAGCAATCCACATTAAGACTGCCACTTTCTTTTCCTGCCCTCAGTCCCCTGCTGTAGTTGTTACCTTAAGGAAGGCCACTGTACAAACTGCTTTCCGTGTGCCATCTATATTTAGGTAGTAACCAGGGAGGTCAAACCTGGTTCATTCGCCTTGCTGTTCCTATGGCAACTAATGATGTGTATTGTTGCTTCTGGGCCCTGTACTTAGGAGAACATGCAGGTACTTCTGGAAGTCCCAGGCTTGGAACCTGTCATGGTGCGACCATCTCTCAACATCATACTTTCTGTCAGCTTCCCTGGGTAGCTCCGATGTTCACTGCTGTGCAGTCTGCTCCCTGTGTTTGTGATGTTCTGTGACTCCTCATAATTTATGGTACAAATAACTACCCTTTTTTCTTTCAAGAAAGTAGTATTATATTTAGCATTTTATATTTACTTGGGATTGTGTACTGTGACGTATAGGGTTGAAAATTTATGGGAGCTGCTTTTCTTCATCCACCTTCCAAGTTATGAGGACCAAATTCAGGTTTTCAAGCTTGGAGTCAAGTACTCTTCTCTCTCTAAGACATCCTCCCAGCCCATGTTGTATTTCATTTTTAAACTTTCCTTTCTGAGTTTGGACCAGGAAGAAGAAACTTCTAATACTTTTGAATTAAAGCCAACAACTTTCTTTGAACTGACACATATAAAAAAAAAAGTACTTTCTAAGAAATCTCAAAGGATCTAACTATATTCACCAGCCTAAGTCTTGTCTATATTGATGATCAGGCTGAAGAGAGGGTCTATCCTTACATAGAGACTCTGCTAGCCTGCATGTGAAACTAATCATATTTTTACTCATCTCCTTTCCTACCAAGTACTCTCAAGGAACTCACAAAATTTTACCTCGAATTTTACCCAACTTCATCAGTATACAGTTGAAATGTATTTAGTCACAGAATACCCAGGTATGATTTGCTTACCATGTATAGCTAGTGTTGAGCCCCATAGCAAAAACTGACTTATTTATAATGAATCTACAGTTACTCAATCTAAATTCCAACTCAAAGCTTAGTCTTCAAACACACACAAAATCTGACTGTTGCTTATAGCAATATTTCTGTTACTTCACTGTAAGGCCTGTGATTTGTCTCCAAGTGTTTGCCCCAGTCCACCCTCTGTGTGTAATTGTTTCACCCTTCTTCCCCAGTCCTGGGGAAGCAGCCGTCAGGAGGCTAGTCATGCATAAACCACCACACTTGCTGCTCCCTTCCCCATGGATTCAAAGCAAATACTGAGTACGGAGCCAAACAGGTGCTGGGGACATCTAAATTCCATTTGTTCTCGCTGAGTGTGAGATGCTTAACGCTTGCGTAAATGGTACCATGACAATTGTATACTGTGTTGCACAATTCTGATCCTGTAAGCAACTGTTCAGAAGCCTATTTTAATGGATTCTGATTGGAATCTTACAGTTACTTATCCTTGTCTGGCTTTTTACTTAGTCCCTGTACTGAGTATTCAGGAAGGACTACAGAACATCCTACATTTTATTATCTTTATTTATCTGGCTTGCCATTTAACCTGTATTTCAAGGAAATGAGAAAACATTCATCCTGGGTCGCTGAGACTATTCAACACTTGTCTAAGTGTTATGAACATGGATTGTATGTCAGTTCATATAATAGGGGCAAAATAGACATAGATAGTTGTAAGCATTGTCTCTTTCTATATTGAAAATGAATTTTAACTGTAGTTATCCCACTCCAGTAAATCCACTAGCAAAAGCAGTAATATTTGATTTGGATTGTTTTCCTTGCCTTAGGGGACCATGGACATCGAAGCATACTTTGAAAGAATTGGTTATCAGAACTCCAGGAACAAACTGGACTTGCAAACATTAACTGAAATCCTTCAGCACCAGATACGAGCTATTCCCTTTGAGAACTTGAACATCCATTGTGGGGAATCCATGGAGCTGAGCTTAGAGGCCATCTTTGATCAAATTGTGAGGAAGAAGCGGGGTGGGTGGTGTCTCCAGGTTAATCATCTCCTGTACTGGGTTCTGACCAAAATGGGCTTTGAAACCACAATGTTAGGAGGATATGTCTTTAACACTCCAGCTAACAAGTACAGCAGTGGTATGATTCACCTTTTAGTACAGGTGACCATCAGTGACAAGGACTACATTGTTGATGCTGGGTTTGGACGTTCCTACCAGATGTGGGAGCCTCTGGAATTAGCATCAGGGAAGGATCAACCTCAGGTGCCTGCCATTTTCCGCTTGACAGAAGAGAATGGAACCTGGTACTTGGACCAAATCAGAAGAGAACAATATGTTCCAAACCAAGAATTTGATAACTCAGATCTCCTTGAGAAAAACAAATACAGAAAAATCTATTCTTTTACTCTCGAACCCCGCACTATTGAGGACTTTGAGTCCATGAATACCTACCTTCAGACATCGCCAGCATCTGTGTTTACAAGCAAATCATTTTGCTCCTTGCAAACCCCAGAAGGGGTTCACTGTTTGGTGGGCTCCACCCTCACCTATAGGAGATTCAGTTATAAGGACAATGTGGATCTTGTGGAATTTAAGAGTCTGAGGGAGGAAGAAATAGAAGACGTACTGAAAACTATATTTGGTGTTTCTTTAGAGAGAAAACTTGTGCCCAGGCATGGTGATAAATTTTTTACCATTTAGAATAAGCAGCAGTACAAGTTTTCAGTGTCCCTCCATGTACTTGAACTTTTTATGATAAATTTCCAAGCAGATGTATAGTATATGTAATTACATGAGCCTTTTTTTTCTTGCATTCATACCCTAGCTTACCAGTTACTGGTAACTAATAATTTGTTGTACCCTCTCTACTCCTATATTTCAATTAGCAGCAATTGCATCTTGGATAAACCTCATTGGCTATGATACTGCCACTGTGCAAAGCTCTACGCCTATATTTTAATAAAAGAAAACTAGACATTTCATTCATAAAATATCAGCACTTCTGGTTACGTGGCTTTTGAATGAAACATAGCTAGAAATCAGCCATTCAAAGAGTACTTTCCTGATGACATGGACACACTGGTGACCATGCTGATGTGTACAAGAAAGTACCCAACATTGGCTTACTGCTAAATTCACATGGACTTCGTGCTAATCGTTGAATAAAAGAAAAGGTGGGGAAAGCATTCCCGTTAAATTCAACCAGCATGAATCCAATATCTGATTTTTATGAGATATTATCTGTATAATTTAGGATTTGTATGTAGCAAAGAAGAATGGGAACTAATGTTGGTTCCAAATAACTTCAGTATCTGATTTATCCCAACACCTAGGGAGATGTGATTAGGACCAAAGAGAACCAGTCACACAGCTAATGATTTCCTTCTGTGTTGTTTTTGTATCCAGTTCTTTTTATACTGTTTTTCTTACTGTGGGAACAAACACCAGTATTTAGAAATTTGAGCTTCTGTATTTTAAAAATGTAAGTCTAAAATAATATAAATGATGAACTATCTATGTAAAACATTTTAAAGAGGTATATTAAAACACATTGACTAATGTAGTATGAATGAAAGGTTTTGTTTGGAGGAGTTAGGACATAACTTGGTGTCTTCTCCAGGGGAGTCTTCTGTTTATTTTACTCCTCAGTCATGCTGATTAAACTTTCCTGCTGATTTGACTAGATTTGTAATCACATAGAAGAATTCTAGGCATTCCTGTGCTTATTTTTAGAGACGTTTGACTGAAGAGGGAGGACCCAACTGATGAAGGAATGTGGGTGGCACCATGCCCTTGTTTAGGTCCGGGACTGAATAAAATGGGGGAAGATGAGAAGGTGAGCTGGGCGATGTTTAATGAGTTGTTCTTTGACTATGACACAGCATGACCAGCTGCCTCCTCATGTTCTCACCTCTACAGCTATCGCTGAGCCCTCAAACTATGAGCTCAAATATATATGGGTGGTACTTGCTTATTTGTGACAAGTCAGCCACAGATTTAGGGGTATGTGTGTGTGTGTGTGTGTGTGTGTGTGTGTGTGTGTGTGAGAGAGAGAGAGAGAGAGAGAGAGAGAGAGAGAGAGAGAGAGAGAGTTCCAAGCCTACAGCAAATACTAAATAAATATCTGTTAGATGGATGCCTGAATAATGTCATTAAGTGAATAATTTTAATGGTAGGGGAGCTTTTTTAAACATAATTCTTTATTGATTCTTTGGGAATTTCATATCATGCACCCCAATCCCACTCACCTCCCAGTCCTTCCATATCCACCCTCCACCCTTGCAACATGCCCCTCCAAAAGAACCCCCCCCAAATTAACTCAGAACAAAACAACAAAACCACCTAGCTCCTCCGTCTTTCCAACACACCTTCATTCATCCCTAGTGGCATCAGGAGCTGTGGTGTGTCACACAGTGTACACTTTTATCCAGTCAGCCCCAGCTAAAAAATGTCCATTGCAATGAGTCATTGGTCTGGTTCAAGGCATCTGGCACACCATCATCACTGGACCCTTATCGAAACTCCTCTTGACCAGTCGTCCCTTCACACACTCCAGCAAGTCACAGATGGGGTTGATGTTATGGTGGGCCAACCCAAGGCCCAAGATGTGGGTCTGGGTGGTAGCTGAGTTGGTCAGTCGAGGCCACTGGGATTACTCCACTCAGACGAGGGGCAGACCCAGATCTTCTAGGCCCATGCCCATGGTGAGGGGTGGGGCCATCTCTCCTGAGTGCAGAAGTCCCAGGCCTGGACATCACCATGGCCCTGGGTGGCAAAAAAGAAGCCACCTCAGCCTGTTCCTCACTGCTGTCACCTCTTCAGATCTGCCTCTCTCCAAAGGAATTGAACTATTCTGTCTCTCTCTCTCTCTCTCTCTCCCATACCACACCCTACATTTGCTCACCACAATAGTTTCTAACCACCCAGCAGCCACAAGGTACTAGGCGGGCCTGTGTTTTCTACTCAGTGTCTGGGGCAGGCTGCCCCATTGGCACTGGCATATTTCTTAATCACAGGCAGTTCCCAGCTCTCAGGACATATCAATATGTCAGGACATGCTTCTGGATATTTTTGAGACTTCTGTATTTTGAATTTTTGAAAATGTGTGTGTGTGCATATGTATCTGTGTGTATGTGTGTTTGGAGAGTTTTTAATGGAAGTTCTTCCATCTTGCTTTAGTGTACTCCACAAATGTCCCGTCTTCTGTTTGGCATGATTTCCCTCTAGCTTGAAATCCTGCCCCACTATCTCCCAGTGGCTTTATCCCTGATGGAAGATTGATAGCAGACCCAGAGACCTATGAGTATGACTAGCACATCAAGCTTGGAGTGTTGACTTTTCTATATCTCACATTTTCTATTGTGTTTCCCAGTATCAGGGATAGAATGTAAAATTCATACTTGTGAGAGTAGTTTTCTCCCTTCAGCTATGATTATCAAGGAAATGTGATCTGAGAAGCAGTACTAGAGTAGAGGAAAATTCTTTAAGGTAGCAGGTTTCCACGGGAATAGTTTATGTAGTGACGGAGATACAGGGCAGTGTGTATGTCCTAGGCAGAGTGTGACAAGAGGCCTGACCTGAGTAAAAGTGGATAATGAAATAATGCTTCAGTTGATGAGGCCTTCCTGCTTCCCTTCTTTGGCTTTGTGCTGTGGATATCGCTCTGTATGCTGTGAATATGTGTTGCTCTGATTGGTTGATAAATAAAATGCCGATGGACCAGGAGCCAGGCAGGAAGTATAGGAGGAATAAGCAGACAAGGAGAATTCTGGGAAGAGGAAGGCTGAGTCAGGAGACACCAGCCTGCCATACAGGGAACAGCATGTAATGGCACACAGGAAAAGCCACAGAACACATGGTGACATATAGATTAACAGAAATGAACTAGGTTTAAGTGTAAGAGCTAGTCAGTAGTTAGCCTGAGCTAATGGCCAAGCAGTTTTAATTAATATACGCCTCTGTGTGTTTACTTGCGTCTGAGTGGCTGTGGACTGGGCAGGACACAGAGAACCTTTAACTACAGCTTTGTTTACCTCCACTGCTCTCCTTGCCAGTGACAAGTCTTTCTGGTACTTCTGAACAGAAGAGAATTCCACAAGTTGATTGAGATCACGCCATGGACACAACACACTGAGCCAATCCAAATGTGTCCCATGGAGAACAATGAGGTTCTAGAACACTCTCAGTGAAGTTATCTGTACAGTGAGTGCTCTAATCCCCGTCCTGTTGCTTTTCCTTAAAGCTTTCCACTATGTGGGGAAAGCAAAAATGTATCAAAAGATACAGATAGATACAAAATGTAGCCATCCGGACTTGAGTGCTGACTTCACACTGTTAGTTTCTATCAAATGAAATTTAAATGAATAAAGGAGAATCTCACCAAAATGTATAGTCAGAGATTTTAAGATAGCCCTCCATTCTTTGTGGTTACCCAAACTGTTGTCTGTCCTTCTGGCAACCCCATAGAGCTTAGGATATGCCAGCTTCTGTCAGAGCTTCTAGACCAATAAGGTAAAAGAAGCCTGACCCCATGGATATGTCCAGAACAGTTCTCAATAATGATGTGTACATCAGTTCCTTCTGTCTTTAAGATGGAGCCAAGTGAAGCCCATATCCTACTCTATACTACGAAGATAGAAGAACTGTGACAAATGCCAGTGTCCCTTTAGTCTTATTAAGGGTTCACCTTTTAATTCTTGAGAGGAAACCACAGGAAGTAGGTTCATTGCATATTTACATCTGCATTTTCTGTGGTCTAGGACCACTGAGGATGGAAAGCCCTGGTGCAGCCAAAGCAGTTCTATGAGTGATTTTTATAGTAACATGTCTATATTGAACGAGAAGAAAATATCAAATAAATAATCTAACACTATATTCTCAGGTACTAGAAAAACAGAAACTATCTAACTTCAAAGTTAAATAGAAGCAGAGTGTAAAGATAAGAGCAAGCAATCAGAATGCACAGTAACAGAGCAATAGAAAAGATCAGCAACAGAGTTGGACTTTGGAAAAGTTAGATGTACTGGAATACTATTAACTAGATTACATAGAAATTAAAAAGTACTAAAACTGACGAGTAAGGGGGAGACCTTATAACTAACAACCACCACAAAGGTTTCTTATGATTATCGTGAACAATGAATGAGTCAACAAATTAGACAACTAAGGAAAAGATAAGGTTGTAGAAACAATGTACCAAGACTGAACCAGAAAGATAGGATATTTGAATAGACCAGTAATGAGAAAGGGCACTGAATCACTCATTAAAAGTCACTAACTGAAGAAAAACCCAGAACCATAGGGCTTGATAGCTGAATCATTTGAAGAAAAAACAATAAAAATACTTCTAATCTCTTCCTGCAAACAGAAGAAGGAAGGAGACACATTTCTAATCCTATGTCACCTGACCAAAGCCAGTAATGTCCCCAGAAACAAAAACTACAGTCCAGTATTCCTAATACAAGACCTTCAAGGACACTGTTTCCAATAATATATCAAAGGATCATTAACATGATATGTAGGATTTATCCTCTAGGTGAGAGAATGGCCCAACGCACACAAATCAATTAATGTGATTTGCCATACTAACAGTAGACAAGCTATATAATCACTGCAAGAGATGTATAAGGAACTTCTGTTAAAATTTAACTTATTTTCCTGATTAAAAACCCTCAATGACTTTTGTCACAGAAAGAATGTTCCTCAAAAGAAGAAAAGTCACATATGACAAACTCACAGCTAACATTATAATCTAAGGTAAAAAGTTAACAGCCTCCTCTCTCAGATCAACAGTGACACAAGCATGCTTACTCCCATTCTGTTCAACCTAGTGTGGGACACTCTAGTCCCACAGGAAATGAGAAGGGTTCAAATGAGAATGCAAGAAGTGAAATCCTTTGTCTTTGCTAACTGTGATCATATATGAAATCCTATTGTCTCCGCCAAAGAGACTTCTTTTTCATTCTACACACACACACACACACACACACACACACACACAATTGTGTTTTGTTTTGTTTTGTTTTGTTTTGTTTTGTTTTGAGAAAGGGTCTCAGAGTAGCCATGGCTGGCCTGGGACTTGATTTGAAGAAAAAGCTGGCTTTGAACTCAGAGATCTGCCTTCTTCTGCCTCTCAAAAGCTGAGATTAAAGATGTGTATCATCATTCCCAGCTGAGACTCTTAGAAATAAACTCAGTTAATTTGTGTGATATTATAGTAATCTTTAAAAATCAATAGCTTCTCCAGTGCTTATTCAGTCATCATTAGAGAAGCTTCCTTCTGCAGCAGGTGGGAATGAATACAGTGACCCACAGCCAGACAATAGACAGAGAGAGACCTTGGAACATACAGCTGTAGATGTGGTAACTCCATCAAATCCCCCACCTCAGAGCTCAGGGAAACCCACAGAAGAGGAGACAGAAAGAGTGTATGAGCCCAAAGGGGATGGAGGACACCAGGAGAACAAGTCCCTCTAAATCCACTGAGCCAAACTCACAGGAACTTACAGAGATTGAAGCAACAAGCACAGGGCCCACATGAGTCAGCACCAGGTCCTTGGCATATATATTATAGTTTTCAGTTTAGTATTTTTATGGGACTCCTGAGTGTGTAAATGAGTGGTTTTCTGATTCTTGTGCCTTCTCTTGGGGCTCTTTTACTTCTGTCAATTTGGCTTGTTAAAATTCGATGTAATGGTTTTTGTTTTGACTTATATTTTGTTTTTTTATGTTTTGTTATTATCTCTTAGAAGCTTTTTCTTTTCTAATGACAGACAGAAAGGGAGTGGATTCAGATGGAAGGACAGGTGGAGAGGAACTGGGAGGAGTAGATGGAGGGAAAACTGTAATCAGGATATATTATATGATGAAATGTA
>CABHPH010148702.1:0-12740 GCA_902168325.1 Peromyscus nudipes | reverse complement strand
AAGAGGAAGAAATCATTTGTCTCTAGTACCAGTAAATAAATAAATTAATAATAATAAAAATAATAAATTTTTAAATGAACACCATTTAAAAATAAGGAAGTGTCAAGGGAGGCCACCCGAGGAACAGCAGCCCCTGTGATCAGCGCCTTCCCCTCCTTTCTGAAAACATCCTTCTTGGGGTATCCCTGTGCCAGGGTGAAGTCTGGGGGGGGTCTCCCTGACAAAGGAGCTTGTGCCTTTCATGCAGAGGACTTTGGTTGAGTGCAGAGCCACAGAGGACTTCGTTTATGGAGGAACAAATTCAAAATAAAGAAGAAGGCATCTTTTTCCAAATCTTGACTCCTTTGGCTTAGACTCTGAGTGGATGGCCAAGCAAATATCAGTTGGAATCTGTCTGATTCACTTCCAAATGATTAGAAAATAAGGCTCAGGGAAATTTAGTGAGGGCCACACATTCATGTATATAAGCTAGTCCATATACACACCGCATATTCGTTAATGTGCACATCAATGTGCATAAGAATTAAATCCCAAACCATCTGAAAGGCTTATACTAGTTTCTCTAGTCTGCCCACGGGTACATTTTTACTATGTGTCTTCCTCAGCGTTGTGCTACTGAAATAAATACCTGATAAATCAATCGTTGTAAAAAGAGGAAGCTGAGTGTGATAAAGCTTATCTGTAATCCCAGCCCAGCGAAGCTGAGACCAGAGGATGGAAAAGTGGGAAACCAGCTGGGCTAACTGAGAAAAACATTTCCTCCTGAAAAAAAAAGAAAAGAAAATGAAAAGCGAGGTTGATTTTGCTTTGTGTTTTGGAGATTGCAGCCTGTGGTTGGTTGCAGGTCTGTGGCAAGGTCGTATATCACCGGCAGGAATGTGCAGCGGAGGAAGCAGCTCCCTAAAGGACAGCCGAGAAACAAAAGGAGAAAGGAAGTGTGGGGGTCAAGGTGTGTCCCCTTTGAAGGTGTGCCTCCAAAGATCTAAATTCCTGCCACAAGGCCCGCACACCTCCCACAGCGCAAGCTGGTCACCAGGCTTTTAGCTGATTACCCTTTAGGGTACACTTGTCCAAACTGTAGACTGGGGTAAATCAGCCGCTGAGGGATTAACTTAATGAGATGCAAACATTTTAAAGGAGGCCCCACGGAGGTTGACCAAACTCTGAGTACACAGACATCTGGGCCATCCAGTCTATGGGAGGAGATGTCTGTGGGACGCAGGAGCTCTGAAGAGGAGTCCCAGGGTTGGCTGGGAAGCAGGGAAGATAGCCCTTCTCAGGAAAGAAAAAATGCTGCACAAACCTGCCTGGAAACCGGTGAGACACGCCAGAGTCACTAGGCCACTAAGGAGTCAGCCCTGGAGTGCTTTTGTGATTTCATTCTGTCCCCCACACACACACCTGCACCCATCCCCCTTCCCCACCATCCACCTCCCAAACCTGTCTAAAATAAAAATAGGTTCAACAAGGAGAAGGAAATAAACCAAAAACTGAGCAATATTTTCTTTTATAAACAAAATGGGCTCTGAACTAAAGATGTAGCTCAGTGGGTATAATTGAGCTTGTCTTGCAAGCTTGAGGATCTGACTTCAGATCCCTAGAATCCTGTAAAAGCCAGGTATGGTGCTATGCACGTGTGAAAGCTACAGAGAAATGGGGGAGGGGGGCGGTGGAGATGACCAGCAGCCTGGTGTACTCAGAAGTGAACTACAAAGAGAATTCTGCCTCAAACATGGAAGAAGGGGAAAACTGATGCCCAAGATTGTACACACACACACACACACACACACACACACACACACACACACACACCAAGAAAAGGAAAGGCCATTCTAAGAAACAAGGCCTGGAGTAACCTTGGCTACCTACTAAGGTGGTTACCCAGGGGTGGAGTTCTGAGAAGGGAGTACCAAGGACTAGAATATCTCCCAAGGGAAAGTCTCACGCACTCTCCATAAATCACTTCTGGCAATTTAAAAACAAGGAAGACAAATATTGACAGACCCAACCATAGCTGCTTTCCCCAAGATTAACCCATGCTGTTAGAGTGCTCATTAGCAAGGATCATCTCTCTCCTCTCTTCAGGAGCTACCAAGCCATTACTCACCCAGGAGTCATCACCTGCCATCATTGCGATCCTGGTACAGGTGGAGAATGGGTGTCACGAGGTCTTGACAGCCCCTAATGTTCTGGGGGGTGAGCATAGCTTGGAAAGCACAGCAAATTCCAGTTTCAGCTTGGTGGAAGCCCCCCCGCCAATCCCACCCCAACGCTAAGTCCTGAGAATAGTTTCCTTCACTATACACCAGCCACAGGGAGGTAGATGGCCATTCCAGAACATTCTTCTCACTTAGTGCTCTGCTGGCCCTGGCAAACAGTCCTCTTCCACTTCAGCATACGTGGTGATTAACTGCCCTCCTCAAGATCCAGGATCCCGAGCCAAGTTTCCCTGAACATCTCACCACCTAGCCAGAAATGCGGTCTGTTTTAGCCTTTGTGCTTTGAGATAAAAAGATGAGCAACATTCCTGTCCTAGCTCATCCCTTCTGATGGTTCCAAGGTGAAAGATTTTTTTTTCCATCCTGTCTTAGCATACTTTGAATCTGCTGATTGAGTTTTCAAGATCAGCAGAACTGGATGGCATGTTAGTTCCTTTTCTGTGGCTGTGCTTAAACACCATGACCAAGGCAACTTGTAGGAGGAAGGGTTTATTTGGGCAGCTGGTTCCAGAGGGTAATAGTCCATCACCATCTTGGCAGGGAGGGACCATTGCAGACAGGTGTATGGCCTGAGCAGCAGCCGATAGCTCACACCTTGAGTCTCAAGCTGAAAGCAGAGAGAGAAATCACTTACTTGCCCTGAGAATGTCACAAGGCTTTGAAATCTCAAAGCCCACCCCCAGTGACATACTTCCTCTAGCAAAGCCACACCTCCTAAACCTCCCCAAACAGCTCCACCAACAGGGGACAACGTATTAAAACATCTGAGTCTACGGGGAGACATTCTCATTAAAACAGCCACAGGAAGTTTTTGCCATTATTGTTTGGTTTTGGTTAACCAGGCTGCCTGTCTAGTTATTGAACTTTAAACGAGTTTAGCATTTTCATACTACCTGGAAAAATATTTAAGTGTCACAATCTTCTTACCTAAAAATGGAGCTGGCTCATCTCAGAGCCACTTTCTCAACCTCCAATTAAGTTTTAACCTCATCATAGTTGTTCCATATTTACGCCTCGTGAAAGCCATTTCCATATTATGTGGGAAAAGGTGGCTGTGGGCCGGGTGAGCCACCTGCTCCTCGAAAATCCCTCTTGATCTCCAAGAGATCCCTTACTCTACCACGCTACTTGTGACTAGTCTGACAGTACACCTTGCCTGTGCCTCCTAGCTACACCCTACCTGGTATTCTAAGCCATTCTTTCTTGGGGGCTCTGTCTTCCCAAAATGAGATAAATTCCTCCGGGACAAATACATCAGATTCCCTAAAACCTGGAGTTACAGGTGGTTGTGAGCCACCATGTGGGTGCTGGGAATCAAATGCAGATCCTCTAGAAGAGCAGCCAGTGCTCTTAACCACTGAGCCATCTCTCCAGCCCCCAGTCCTTTCCATCTTTTAAGAGAATTTGAGCTTAGTAACTTTTAACTCTGTGGCTCTGAAGCTACATTAGTCTATGAATAAGAAAGTTTAAAATGAAACACTATGAAAAAAAAAATTCTGGTCTGTGTCTGTAAGAAATTTCCCCCTTTTTCTCACCTCCCTCCATTGTCTTTCTTCCTTTCTCTCTTTCTCTTCTTTCTCTTTCTTTCTTTCTCTCTCTCTTCCTCTCTTTTTTTCCCTTCCCTCTCCTCCACTTCATTCCTCCCTTTCTTCCTCTTTCTCCATCTCTTCTCATCTCTGTCATGGGTCCCTGCTCCCCTACCTGCCTCCTGTGATTACCCACACACTCAAGAATAACAGCATGCCATGAAACAAGTTGGGACAATCCCAATGTCGCATGTAAAGTTTCACATTTCTCCTTAAATGTGAAAGTACATGAGAGAGCAATAAGCACAAAAGTTCTTCTACAACCTTCCCTTGGAGACTGTTTTTGATGCAGTCTTCATTTTCAAGGACACAAGGTGAAGGAAGCCACTTTTTTCCCTTCTGTTTGCTCCTGGCATTTAGGGAAATTTTTATGCAAAGGTGGGAGATGTAGGGAAATGATTCCTATTCCGTTTTACAAGGAGCCACTCTATCTCCTCCTCTCCGGCTGACCAGCCCTTGGTGAGGTAGCACTTTATCATACTTACTGAAAGCTCCAAACTGGTTTCCTAGTTGATGCTAGGTAAGCCACTGAGTGTCTGAGAAGATGGAAAGTACAGTAACCTTCCTGCCACAGGTAAGTAAACTGAGGATGTACGCATGAAGCAGCCTGCCCAAGCTTGTGCCGTCTGTCCTCAGTAAAGACAAACTTCCAATCTGGGTCAGTCTACTCGTGATGTATTAACTTTCTACCACTATAGTGAAACATCTGATAAAGACAGAATCATTCTGGCTCACACTTTCTGGAGGTTTCGGTCCAGGATTAGTGGGCACCATTGTTTCCAGCCTTCAGCGATACAGGGTATTATGAGAACTTGTGGCAGAAAAACCTGCTCCCCTCATGCTGGGAAGCAAAAAAAAAAAAAGCAAAAAAAAAAAACGGCAAGGAGGGGTCAGAGGACACACCCTAACAACCTAATGACCTCCCATCAGGCTCTGTCTTCTAGAAATCCCACCACCTCACAGTAGCACCACCTGGTGACAGAGACTAACACATACAAACCTTTAGGGGGCCACCTTGCATGAAAAAAAAATTGGGAGTAATTTTTAATTACCTGTTTGCTACCACCCTTTCTGCCTTACTGTCCAATTTCATTACATTTTTTTTTTATTTTATTTTTAGTGGTTGCTGGGAATTGAACTCAGGACCTCTGGAAGAGCAGTCAGTGCTCTTAACCTCTGAGCCATCTCTCCAGCCCCCTCATTACATTCTTTTTTTCCCCCTATTGTCCAGGTTTCAGTATTTACATTATTTAGCAATTATGGAAATGCCACCAGGGTCACTGATTCTAGAATTATCATCATCTAACAATGCTGTACTTACAACACTGTAGTTATATAAATACCACTCTGTGCAGAACTAAATAACAGAGTCTACAGAGAAGGAAAAATGAACATCTCTCTATCACAAACCACTGCTCTTTAAAGAGAATGTTCCAGGCTTCTTGGTCATGCTCAGTGCACTTTTTCTGACTCCCTTCATCCCTCTTTGCTGTGCCCAATATCCTGTGGAGTATTATTTTTTTCATATAGGGTGCACCGGTGTTCAGCTTTCTGAGAATTTGCTGGTCTGAGAATGCCTTTACTTTGTCAGAATGCTGTGGACCAAACAGTGGTTTAATTATGGGAAACAACAGCTTATAGTATTCTCCCACCGTCATCCCTCAGTATGTGATTATCACACTCATCTATCTTTGCATTGTATTATGTCAGATTGTTCGGTTTCAGAAATTGCTATTTGTTGTTCGAATCTTAGGTGGTCCTTTTAATAAAAAAAAAATAAAAATAAAAATAAAACAGTACCAGATATTGGGGTAAAAGCTAAAAGGTCAGAGAAGCAGAGCAAGCCACAGCCACAACCTATTACCTCATCCACGAATCCTCTGCCTGAAATCCTCTGAGTCTTCACCCAAATGGGTCTCAGCTGGACTGCTTTAGTTTCTGTTTCCTCACGCCTTATATTCCTTTTTCCGCCCAGCCATGTCACTTCCTGGGGTTAAAGGCATGTGTGCTTCCCAGTACTGGGATTAAAGATGTGTGCCACCACCGCCTGGCTCTGTTCCCTGTGTGGCCTTGACCTCACAGAGATCCATACGGATCTCTGCCTCCGGAATGATAGGATTAAGGGAGTGTGCCACCACTGTCTGGCCTCTATGTCTAATCTAGTGGCTGGCTCTGTCCTCTGATCCTCAGGCAAGTTTATTTATTGGGGTACACAGTATATTGGGGCACACAATATATCACCACAGCTGTTAGAGTCGCTGACTTGAGTTTCTTTCAACATCACTCAATGCATTTTGTCTTTGGACTTAAATGGATTTTCTAACCTGTTTCTGAAGTGTCCCTAACTGTGTGCCCAACATTTTGTGCCATTTTAGGTGAAGTGTTGCTCTTAGCATTGATGATCATAAAATCAAAATACTGATCAGCTTCAGAAGGCTTTGAAGATATTCTGTGTCCTCCAATACTCTATTCAATGTCCCAAATACTCAGCCAAGACATAACTTATGTAGGAACAAACAAGTACATCTATCTCACTAGTATGCAAATTTGCCTTCTTTAACAAATGACAAGATTATACGTACACAAAGGATTGCTTCAGAAGTTTCTCTAGGACGTACATGACTTATTCAGTTACCTACCTATACAGATCGTGTAGAAAATTCTAGCAAGAAAAATTTCATTCTAGTGGGAAAAGCTTAAGAAATCCTGATGAAGAGGACTTTTTCTATTAAAGTTCCCTGCCCCCTTGGGTAAGACTCATTTACTGTGTGTGTGATTCTATCTATTTCTCCGACTCTAGTTTCTCCCCTAGTAAATGAATGTTGGGCTCTGATTCTAGCCTCTAACTGCTTGTCGACTTCTATTTATCTGTCAGTTTGATTTTGGTTTTGATTTTTGTTGTTGTCGGTGGTAGTTTTTAGGGGTATCTTTTTGGTTTTTTGTTTTGTTTTGTTTTTGTTTATAGAATGGAAGTAAGTTTTCCTTCCAAATTTGTCTTCGACCACATTGAATATATTTTTCCACGCAACTGGTGAATTTCTTTTCTTTAACCAATTATATTTTAATTACCAGGAGCATTTCTTGTTCTGATTATTTTTCAATCATAACAACTTTATTTCAAAGATATCTACCATTTGATTTGTTCTGGGAATTCTAAAAAGAATTTTCTGGGTTTCCTCCTTTTGCATTTGGCTCGATTGCTTGTTTGTTTTGAGGTAGGATCTCATTTTGTAGCTCAAGCTGGCATCAGACAGGCAATCCTTCTGCCTCAGCCCTGCTGGTATTGCAGACATGCACAATCAGGCTAAAAATATGTTTTAAAGTTATTTTTTTATTTCCCAAACTATAACTGCATTTACTTTCCTCAGAACCAGCTCTGTTTGCTCACATTAATCCGGTTCTTTCAAGAAATCAGCACCCTTTGATACCCAGCACTGTATCTGTGACTGAAGGGGCACATCTGATCTGGGCAGGTAACACACCTCATCCTTTCTCACATGAGGAGGCTCAGTGCAAACACTGGCTGAGTGGGCATGTTGACAGGGCTGGCAATCCAGACCTCTCCTGAAATGCCTCAGGCAGGAAAAGCCCAGCTCTACCTGGGCAAGCTGCTTTCCCCCAGCCTCTGCCGGGCAGGCCCCGGGTCATATCTACCTTTTGTCTTCAGACCCAGCCTCTATGCCACCCTCCCCACTCTCCCAGGGACAGGGTTTCTCTGTCCCAGAACTCAGCTTTTTTTTTTTTTTTAAAGTATTATTGTTTGAAACGTGATCCAGCTGTGGCAGCCCGACCTGGCCTTCAATTCACTATGTATGCAGCCCAGGCTGGCCCTGAACTTTCTGAGATACTGTGCCTCAACCTTCCAACTGTTAGGACTCCACTGCTGTATCACGTCCAGTCTGTACTGTCTTACTTTCCAATGTTGGGTGCTGTAGACATCATTTGGCTTTGTTCCACGTGTCCCAATGGACCCATGTTAACAGCGAAATCATATAGTCGAGAAGGAAAAGAGAGGGGTGGGCTTGCTAAGGGAGGGTGTCCCCAATCCTGCGTCCCGAACCTCCAGTCTACACTGGTGAGTGCTCAAACCCTGTCTGCCCTTAGTCTTAATCTCTCCAATCTTGGGGTGTCTCCAGCCTTGCGCAAAGAATCTGTTTGCTTCTTGTGTTCGCCCACTGCTTTCTGTCTATCACGGTTACCCACACGCTGTGATCCCCACGTTCTCATCCAGCCTTGCTATGATTTAAGATTTATGGATAAACAGACAATGGACAGTTAATGACTCCAGTCACATCAGAGGGACTTTAGGAAGGTTAAAGGTTGGTTGACAGGCCCTGTACACATCCTGAACAAGAAGACACTGGGCAGAGGTTAGTCTGTAGAACTCATCCTTGGGAATTGTCTTCACCTTTTCCTCTTTCTACTCTACCAAATTACGTTTGTGGGAAATCATCTGAACACACGCATACACATATGTTCATACATTATCTATTAATTACATACTTGATAATTATCTAATGTAATATACAATCAATATATTATTTAATAATTACTCAATTTAAATATATACATAGACACAAAGATAGTGAGGAGCCATATTTTAATTGGGGGAAAATCTTACCTTTAAAGAAGAAATAAAAACCTGTGTTTCAGAGCCTGTGAGATTGCTCATCCAGTAAAGGCATTTGCCACCAAACCTAACTACTTGTTTGATACCTTGATCTGCATGCTAGGAAGAGAGAACTGTCTCCCAAAATTTGTCCTCTGACTCCCACAGGTATATCGTGGCACAAGTGTGTGCACATATACATACACACATACATATATACATAAATGTAATTTTAAGAAACTACATTGTTATCACTGCAGAGAATTTGAGACATCATCAGTAATATGCAAACATCCACGTGTTTTGTGGAAGCTTTCTATAGGAGTTGAATTGTCTCAGACTAACTAATTCCACCTGAGCATCCTTGAGCCTTGGTACTTCTACCAATCAGATGTATTAACAGAGTAGGTGATATTTATAATCACTGGAGAATGAAACTTGGTATCTTTAAAAAGACCATGAACCAGACCAAAGTAACCACATCAAGATAATTTTAAACATGTCATTTTTCAAAATGTTTCAGACTGTAGGAATCTTTGAAAGTTCATGATAAAGAAGTATTGATAAATTAACATTTCAAAGAAATGTTTAAATATTCATAATGGCTTATCCAGATGTTTGAAAACAGGGTTACAGGGAAGGCTCAGTAGTTCAGAACACTCACTGCTCTTCCAGAGGACCCAAGTTTAGTGTACAGGCAACTTACAAACAGCTGTAATTCCAGTTCCAGCGGATCCAACACCCTCTTCTGGACATCCACAGGCATACTCACACACACACACACAGATCACAGAACTATAAATGAAACAGATGAGCAACACATGTAAACAAACAATTCCAGGGTAAATGAGTAAAACCAACATCCTGTTTGTGGGCTAGTGAGTTGTCTCAGCAGTAAAGGCACTACTTGTCATCAAGCCTGATGACCTGAGTCCCATCCCCAGAACTCAGACGGTGTAAAGAGAGAACTGACTATACACATGTTAAATAAGTAAATTTTTTAAAATCTATTTTTTTTACTTTATTTAGATAAGTAGATATTTTTTAATCTAAAATAATTTTTTTGCTTCATGTTTGGATTATTTGCTCTGTCATTCTAAGCATAAAGTAAAGTAGAAGATGGACCTCTAATGTGATGGTAGTAGCCTTCATTTTACTGTAAGATAGACGTCTGCAAAACAATTAAGGCATGGGAATGTTTTGAAGCGTTGGCAGTCAGCACATTCCTTAAGCCTCTTCACTTCACAAATAAATAAAGAGAAACATAACATTCTGGCTTCCTGGCTAATCCTCCTCTCTGTGCACAAGGTGCTCTGGCCTCTTTGTCAGGCATGGATGTGTATACCTGCCAGCACACAGTGCACACACGCAGCCCTTTTCTTTAGAACCAGTGTAGGGACGGATAAGGCTTCTGGCCAGATTCAGCCCTCCTCTGCAGTCATCAAGCGTGACAGAGTTGGAAAGAAAACATCTGGCCCAAGGTCACTGCTGGCCTTTGTAGCTGGGAACACCCTTTGATCTCCCTTCGAAGTTTTCTATTGAGCCTAGCAGATCAATTAGTTAATAGACCATTCCCACTAGTGGTCCCAACTAGCAGACGGCGGAAGATAGAAAGTTCTAGTTCTCAGCCCTGCCCTTCCCCATCTACTTAAGGCAGATCCTTTTGTCCCCCTTGAAATAACATAATTATTAAACCACTTCAGTCGCTCCTGTGGTTAACGAGTCCCCTCTTTCAGGTTCCGCTCTTGGGCTGGAGCCTCCCGGTGTGTTTAAGCACACCACTCCATGACTACAATTTCATTCCCTGTATAGTTAAGGTTGAGGACGGCTTGCAAAACATTATTAAAGCAACATCTTCCCTGGGTTTGGCTAATTCCCCTGGGGAACTGGGATGATCCTTTTAGTATCTTATATAAAAACACTTCTCTTTTTTTCAGAGAAGTGTCTTGCATTTTCACTAGGTTTCGTTCTAAGCTGGCCGGCTTTCCTGACATTAGCAAAGATTGATTCGGGGAATTTAAACAAACATGTTAAAAATTGGTTAGTATTTCAATCAGTGCAATTTTAAAAAATAATAATTCCATGTCAGGGAACAAAACTGAGTTATTTAGGGGTTGGAATATAGAATTTCAGTCAGTTTTAATTAAGATAGTGTCTCTGAGGGGCTGGAGCGATGTCTCAGGAGTTAAAAGCACTGGCTGCTCTTCCAGAGGACCCAGGTTCAATTCCCAGAGCTCACATGGCAGCTCACACGTGTCTGTGACCCTAGTTCCAGGGGATTCGACACCCTCACACAGACATACATGAGGGCAAACACCAATGCGCATAAAATAAAAATAGATAAATTATTTAAAAAGTAAAAAGGTCGTGTCTCTGAACCTATGTGTTTGCTGTGAGTTTCGTAACCTAACACCAAACGACTAATAATTGCTCTCAAATAGGTTGGGGTTTTGTTTTCTCAGTGCAGTCAGTCACACCGGGACAGTCAAGAACAACGCAGCAGGGAGAGGCTATTCGGCTCGCAGGGTACAGGTGCTTGCAGCCAAGGCTGACCACCTGAATTTGATCCCAGAGCCTACATGGTGGAGGGGAGAATCAACTCCTCCACACACGGACCATGGCACAAGTGTGCCCACACACACAATAAATAAATGTAAGAAAAGAATCGATTAATTAAAAATTAATACCACTGTGCTCCAGTGAACTAAGGTTTGGGACACTGCCCAGCGTACTTTACAGTAGGAGTCTGGGTCTGACCTGTGTACTGGGACCAACTCAAACCATGAGGAGCACACACTGCCCCTCTGGAAACACCCAGTTGAGTGGGGATAAACGTGGTAGCTGTCCCCCACATGCCAGCACCCTAGGGAAGTTCGGGAGACAGAATGCAATTGTCCCCTTTAGAGTCTGGCATGAAGAGAAGGATTAATACTGTCCCTGGTGTTGGTGGCTCTAGACATAGCTAAGATGTGAGGGAGTACGGACTGTGGGTGACCCCAGTGTTCCCCTTTTCACCTCCACATGTCACTCATACATGTGTTCTCAGAAAACTCACACGGTCCTCAAGGTGTCCCTTTTTATCAAGTCACTGAGCAGTTTTGGTTTTGGTTTCCATGCTGGTGATCGAACCCAGAGCCCCAGCACATGCTAGGCAAGTGCTCTCCCATGGCTTATAATAACAAAGTCTCCGAGACTCACTGACTCTAGGACCCACTGAAGTGAAGAATGACTAGGAATACATGTCCCCAGGGCCTGTGAGATGGCTCAGCTGGTGAAGGTGTTTGCCAGCAAACCCTGCCAACATGAGCCCTGGGACCCACGTTAAAGTAGAAGAAGGAAACCCACTCCTGCGCGTTGCCCTTGGACCTCCACACACATGCAGCAGCACTCATGTGTGTGCTTACACACACACACTTGTACACCAATAAATGTAACTTTCAAAAATTTTAAAGAAATGTCGCCAAGCTTTCCCTCCCGGAAAGCTCCACCCAAAGTTTTGAGAAAGAACCTACAAGAGGCCATTGGAGATGGGAAGGACCAGTTCAACCACGCTGAGAAATCCGCAGAGGGTAACTGCAGACTCCCAAGGGTTTCTCATATCTCATTTCCTAAACTGTATAATAATTAGCCCTTGTAATTGGGTTGTGTAGAAAGTTAACTACTGAGTGTGAGTCTTTCAGGGTAGCTTCAGTGGATGAATGTCTGTCAGCTGCTTGATTTATGTCAAGTAATCCACAAAAGAGGGAAAGCCAGGGTGAAGCGGGAGTGCCAGGGACTTCCCACCATGCTAGCCCTCGGGTTTATCAGGCTCTACCTTCACGTCTTTGCTCAGGGCATCCTTGCTGTGACTCTCCTTCCTGGGTCCTTCCTATTGGCTCTTTCAAAAGTTCACCCTTCCAGACGATCTTCTAAGACCCACTCAGTCGCACCATCTTTCGGTACCGACCTACCCCGCACCCTCAAGACAGCATGGTTAAAGGCCACGTCCTTGACTCGACACAACTAGCTGGCAGAAGCTGACACACGTAGCTCTGGAGACCGTAAGATCAACTTCGGCAATGCCTGCATCTTAGCTTTCAAAACCATTGGTGTCCAAAAAGAACTTGTTAAGGAAGTACCCAGGCTGAGACCGATGAACTGTATGTAGCTCACTGGGTAAGCTAGAAGAGAATCTGAATCCTCTAGAATGATGCCCTTCCATTAGAGGTTGCCCTAGATAACAGCGATCCTGAGGGCAGAACCAGCAAATTCTTCTTTCTCCAGAGTCACTTCATCGAAGTGGCCCAGGTCAAATTCTATGATGTGCCAACTTAGTGGAGAATAAAC